>CAUYRT010026641.1:0-31634 GCA_963574885.1 Lepilemur ruficaudatus
TTTTTCCATTTCTAGCCCCTCTCACCATTCCATGGGTAACATCTCTACTTTTTTGAAGCACATGAAGTGAGCCTGTACTTCATTTCCATTCTCACAAGGTTATCAGTCTACACAGTGCACTCTAATAATGATTATTTGGGAGAAAATGCATGGGGAGGGGCAGGGACATGCTGGATCTGGCTCATAGAAGGTCATCAGAGCCAGCTGTCAAATATTCAGAAATTTTACAATCCAGCTGTTAAACGCAACCATTATAACATATCACATAAAGTTATAATTAGTTACATGATTAATAAAGGTAATGAGTATTAGAAGTTCATCAGTTACTAATTACTTTGCTGCATTTTGTTATCTATGCTCTTTGAAGTTATTTATGTCTGCTGTATTTGTAGAAACACTACAAAATGTGCTATTAGACATCTCTTCCCGATTGTGTGTTCAGTGACTGCACATTTGTAGCTTATAATCCTCAATATGGTTGGCCACGGTGAGAGTATTTTCATCACAGCAATCGGCAAATGCTACAAATGAAGGCTTGATTTATTGTTTTGCTGACTGTCTGGACTTAAAAATCAATAGATAATACGTTAATAAAGCCTGTCACACTTAAGTGTCATGTCTACAGCTAGCACATTGTGAACAGTACAAAAACTGAGGAAGTTTTTTCAGTATTGAAAACTTATCTGATTCAGCAAAGAAGTCACATCCCTGACAAAGGAGTGAGGTTCTAACACGTCTTCTTTGTTTTACTTTCATCTTATTTATTGACACAAATGAAAATGTCAACCCACACGTTAGAACTATACTTGTAATCAAGTATTTATTTGTAGCCTGATTTTGTCAAATTGTGGTAGGATTGCAACTACAGATCAGTTACACAGATACAAGAATTCTGCAAAACTCAAGAAAGCTTTTGGTAAGACAAAAAAATATATAATTTACTATTATTGTAAATTATGTGCTACACATTATTTATATCAGCAAAGATTATTTAAAAAAAACTTACGTATGTTTCACCAGAGATATAGTTGTTAAATATTTACCAGCACACTACAAGGAAAGAGTTTATATCACACCAACATAAACACACTGAACCGTAAATATCCTTTGAGATATATAGATATATATACATGCTTTCTCACCTCATCAGGGGTAATTTTTCTTCTATTGGGTGCAAAAAACAACTAATTTCTTTTTCTATCTTCTGCAAAGCTGTTTAATTATCTCTTTCATCAGTATATTGGACCCTTGTGGGTTCCCACCCCAAACTCCATGATCCTTTCTCCCATCGAAGCATCCTGATCTTTCACTGGGTAATACACCCCTCCTCCATTCCCAGTTCTATTATTTGGGTTGAATTAACTCCATTCCCCAGCTACAGGAACCGGCTCTGCAGGCCTAAGCCAACCAGTGTGCCCCAGCTCTCTGGCCACAGTGATTGGTTCAGAGTTGAACACATGACCCAATCGGGGCCAATAAGAGAAAGGGAATCCCAAGACTTAGAGAAGACATATCAAAAGAGATGTCATTTTTCTCTGGACAATGTATCGTAAGATAGGAACGACCTCAGCCATTTTATTATCACAAGAAGAGAACTCGGGGCTGCGGGAAGAGAAACCATGACAACCTGAGGAAGAAGCCAAACACCACAGAAAGCAAAGAGGACAGGCAGCCACCTAGGTATACGGTAAAATCATTTCAGCTACTTGGCGAAGCCTCACCCGAAACCAGATCTTCCTGGTTTTTAGGTGTAAGTATGAATAAATACCTTTAGTTTTAAAGGCCAATTTGAGTTGGGTTTTGTCACTTGAAACCAAAAATATTCTTAACTTTTATATTTTTCTTGGCTCCTTACCTCGGGGCCTCAATTTTGACTCCAAGGCTAAGCAAGGCTTTCAGCAAACATAGGTAATTTCTTCCCCAAGAGAAATTCTCAAAGTAATAAGATAAAAAATTTTAACATCACTCCATAAAAGCAGTGTTTCTAATAACTTACTGTCAAGCAAAATGAACATTCTAGAAAGCTGCACCATAGTTATTCTGTGCCTTCTTAGAAAGTGCTAGCTCAGGATCGTATACTACAGGGATGTGTGTACTATCTACTTACCTACCTATCTGCTTATTTACTGACTGACTGATTGGCAGAGACGAGGTCTTGGCTGGGTATGATGGCTCATGCTTACAATCCCAGCACTCTGGGAGGCCGAGGTAGGAGGATCACTTACAGCCAGGAGTTTGAGACCAACCTGGGCAACATAGCAAGACCCTGTCTCTATAATAAACAATATCAGCCAGGTATGGTGGCACACTCCTATAGTCCTAGCAACTTGGGAGGCTGAGGAAGGAGGATGGCTTGTGCCTGTGAGTTTGAGGTTGCAGTGACCTATGACCAAGCCACTGCACTTCCAGCCTGGGTGACAGCGTGAAACTCTGTCTCCAAAAAAAAAAAAAAAAAAAAAAAGAAAAAGAAAAGAAAAGAAAAGAAAAATAGGCTAGGTACAGAGACTCACACCTGTAATCCTAGCACTTTAGGAAGCCAAGGTGGGGATCACTTGAGTCTAGGAGTTCAAGATCAACCTGGTCAACATAGTGAGACTGTGTCTCTACAAAAAATAAAAATAAAAAATTAGCTGGATGTGGTAGCACATGCCTTTAGTCCCAGCTACTTGGGAGGCTGAAGTAGGAGGATTTCTTGAGCCCAGAAGTTCAAGGCTGCAGTAAGCTATGATTGCACCACTGCACTCTAGCCAGGGTGACAGAGCAAGACCCTGTCTCAAAAAACAAACAAAAGTAACACTCATAAGGCATCAGATAGGTGGGAGGGGGGAGGGGGATGGGTAAATTCATACCTAATGGGTATGGTGTGTGACGTCTGGGGGCTGGGCATGCTTGTAACTCCAACTTGGGTGGTCCAAAGGCAATATATGTAAACAAAGTGTTTGTACCTCCATAATACTCTGAAATAAAAAAATAATAGAAAAACAAAAACAAAAACAAAATCAAAATAAGAGGACTGAAGAACATTAAAAAGAAAAAAAAAGTGGAGGTGGGGTCTTGCTATGTTGCCCAGGCTAGTTTCAAACTCCTGAGCTTAAGCAATCCTCCTGCTTCAGCCTCCCAAAGTGCTGAGATTACAGACATGAGCCACCATGCCCAGCCTGGGATATGCATACTTCAGATTGAGAAGCCTGGCACTAAAGCATAAAGACATCACTTACATTTCAGGGAAAAAATGTTTTCAATGATTTGCCTAAACAAGAACTCTTTGTTGTATATTCATATGTTTTATGTGGTCACAGTGTAGGATGTTGAGAGAACTGGATGTAGAACGCAGTGGTTTGAGGGAGGCAAAGAATGATGATGATGACAATACCAAAAACTTCAGTAATGTTTTCTATGTACCAGGCTCTGCGTTAAGTGATTTCCATGAATTAATCCTTACTGCCATCCCACGCTTACAGGTCAAGAAATGGAAATGCTCAAGGTCACACACCTTGGCTCCTGAGTCTGTGTTCCAAATACTAGGTTACACTGCTTCTCCACTCTGTGCCTGGGGGGAAGCTGGGGAGGTGGAAGTGAATCTGAATCCCATTCACTGTAACAGATGAGTCCAGGTCAGGCTCTGCCTCTGAGGCTCCGAGTGTGATTGCGGAGCGCCCGTGTATCCACAAAAGGTGCATAAGCAATGCCAACAAAGCAGAGAGCAGAGCCAGTGCAATTCACGCTCCGAGGGTGCAGGAGGCAGAATCAGAGAGGCACACGAGAGCACCATTTCCACAGAGCAGTATAAGGCCATCAACAGTCAAGGGTCAGAGGGCAGAAAGATGGGAACACACCAGCCAGTGGAACAGGAGGGCTGACGATACCAGCTCAGGATGGAGACTGAACAGTGAGAGGGGATCAAAGGATGATTTTCATGTACCACATTAGGGAAGGCCTGAGGTTAAAGGCCATGCACCTAGACCATGGGGTCCTGTACTAGACAGTTATTGTCACGGTGGCATTCAAGAACAAGCATGTATTTCTTGTTCATAATTTGTGGGCCAGCTGGGGTTCAGTTGATCTAGGCCATGCTATACTCCAAGAGGCAAGCTGGGTTTGGGTCTTCTCTGCACGTCTCTCATCTTTTTCAGACCAGCAGGAGAGCTAGGGCAGGTTTATGTCATGACATTGATGAAAGCAAGTCAAATAATTTATCAAGACTGCTCCTATCTTGTCTGCTAACATCCCACTGCCCAAACCAACTCGCAAGGCCAAGTCCAAAGGCAAGGAGTAGGAGAACACTGTGTACCACGAGGTCATGGCAAGGGGGTGGGGAGTGTGTAATTCTATTCCAGGAGAGGAAATAATTAAGAATTAAAGCCAAGAATTAAATCCGCTACAGGCCCCAAAGATAAACACTGTTTGCTTTGTAGCGATATAAGGGTCTGCCCTAAAGAAGAAAGCAAGATGTGCAACAGTGTCCTCGGCATTGGAGAAGGAAGATGGGGAGGAGCCCATAGAGTGACCAGATATAGGAGAGAATGGTGGAGGTGAACCCGGGGGGAAGGGAGGAGGGGTGCTCTTCCCAAGTCTTGAGGGACTTTGGCAGAGGGGCCATGGCTATTTCTAAGGTAGCTCAGTGGGAAGAATCACTCAAGATGCACCTATTAAAACTGTGCTCAAGCCAATGATAAATGAGTAAAGGTGCGATGTTGGAGGTTACACATAGATGCTCAAGGTTCTTTGATTTCTGGAAGGATTCTCAGGTCTCCTTACTGTGGCCCTAACATAGCCAGCCCAGCAGATGGTTGTGTTTGTGTTCCAAAGGTTTCTCTCTGTTGGGCTGGCTATGTCAGGGCCATTCTTTACAGGAAGCATGCGGTGATTCACAATGATTGTGTCTCCTTGTCAAGTTCTCCTCTTGCTTCTTGAATGAACAGCTGAGTCTTCTTTTGTCACCAGAGAACGTGGCCATGGCCTAAGGCAGGCTCCCCGTCACGTGCCATTAATCAGCTCAGCACATCTGCATTTGTAACTTTCCAAGCTAAATCGTCTTTACTACCTGCATTGGGCTCTCTGAATCTGAACACTCATTCAGTGGTCCTTGGGGGTCAAGATATTTTAGTCGGCTTTCACTGGATATCAGTTGGAAATGGCTCCATAAACGTCAACATCTGACACCTTGAAGAAATCACAACAGAAACTATTTTAGAGCAGTAGCTCTCAAGCCTGACTGCGTGTTAGAATCACGTCAGAACTGTGACATAGATGCCTGGGTCCCTTCCCAGACCAATTAAATCAGAATCTCAAGGTAGGGAGAGTGTCTGGACATTTTTTAAAGCTCTACAGTTGTTTCTAATGTGTAGCCACGTGTAAAAAACCACTATTTTAGATCCCTCATTTATTCAGCATGGTGCTGTATTGGTCTGGTGATTCCTCTTATAAAATCCACTGTGAAAATATAAAACACATTCATGTTCATTCTGGATTTGGCTTTGAAGAATGTAGCTTTTTCTAAAGATCAGAATGTCACTTTTCTTTATTCTGAAAGTTCTGCGACAGTCTTTAGCCAAATGCAAGGTGGAGGCACATCTTTTCTATCAAAACATTGATAAACAATTATGATGACGACAACGATGATGATAAAGTGTCAGGACATCTTGGCCGACTGCTCAGATGCGGAATGCTGTAGTTTTTCTCTCTTTTCTCTTTGGGAATTTGTGTGCATCTACTGATATATACAGAGGTATACCTACTGATACACATACCTTTTCTTTTGGAATCAGGGAGGCAGGTATGTTGCTGGATCAAATGCCAGCAGGAGAAAGCAAAACTCTGGCCGTGGAGGGACTGTGTGACGTCTACCTTCTCCCTCCTTGTCTTCCTCTTTCTTGTGTGTGCTGGAAGGTTACAAACTGCCCTGTCTTCAGGGACTTTGTGGTCTCTGGGCATTTTCAGGGTTATTTCAGGGGAAGATGACAAAGTGTAAGGCAAAGCTGGGAGAAGTCCATCTTCTCTTATGATCTGATCCTCTGGAGCATCGTTGGTCAGAAATGGTCATTCCCATTTCACAGGTAAGGCTCAGATAAGATAAGGGATTTGCCCAGCATCACTCAGTGAGGAGGGATGGAGCTGGAATCTGCACCCGGATCTCCCAAACCAGGAATCCTTTGCTGATTTCCAGATAGAAAACCATGGTATTTTGGAGAACTAGAAATAGAACAATAGAAGGATCTTCTTTATTATTATTTTTAATCTTTAGGTAATATCTCCCTGACATCAGCTTCTCTGGACACTTGGAGATGGCTCCTTGTTAAGAAATCTCAAGCCATTTCTTAGACATCAGCAAACCCTGTGAGTTCATTCTCCAGCAACAGGCCACTGCTGTGGAAAGAACACTGAGCTCATTTTTGCAACCAGGAATGGAAAGGCTTCCCTGCCAAAATGTTTTATGCCCTTTAGTTTTTCCACTGAGCAGTGGACATGGAAACAGAGTAAGCAGAGAGGTAGGGTAGCAACGCTCCTTCTCTGACCAGTGCTTTTCCCCTTGAGGATGAGGAGCTGCCCACCCCCAAAGCTGCCTTGGGATCTACCCCTCAGTGAAGAACCGATGCTGCGTTCGTTTTCCTGCCAGGGAGCTCTTGGATGGGTAGGAGTGTTTCAGGAATGGCCGGATTGGAGGATTTACTTTCAAAGTTGACCTCAACTTGGAAATCCAGTGGTTGAGCGGCAGGGCGTAGTCTGGCCGTCTGTTTGCATTCTGCCCTGATTTCTTTCTCATGCCCAGAACTGGCCTGGTTGCAATTTTACTTTTTATTTTTCCTCTGTGTCTCCCAAATGCAGCTTTGGCACACTCTCCTCTATTATAGACCTCATTCTGCCACAATCAGGGGTTAATTAGTTAGACATCCTTAGATTCCACTGCCACACTCTCACCAGTGAACCCAACCCAGTGCCAGGGAAGCTGGTGGGCGTGCCAGTGGGGGGCAGAAACGCCACTCTCTGCTACCAATGCACGTACAGTATATTACCCTAAATTTCTTATTACTTTTCTGAAGCACCGAGAGCAGCATGGGAGATGATACAGACATCCCAGAAGGAAAGGTAGGGGCTGGGGGGAGAAAGAGCCTTTCTGTGATGAAGCAAATTGTTCCACAGCGCTGATTTACCCAAGAGATTATTCTGCATTATCTGTTATTGGAAGGGAGTGTCAAAATATTTCTTTTTCTCAAACATGTTAGAGGTTGCAAAACTCATTTCTATTGAAAATACCTGGCCATGATTTCTCAACTAAGGAAATAACCATCTCTAAAGTTATCTGTAGAAGGCAGGGAGCCAATAATGTTTGGCTACTGGGACGTTTATTTGGCTTAATGGGTTCCTTCCTGAGAGTTTAATGTCTTTTCCACATGCGGAGGCTACGGTGAAATTGAGGCTGACACACTTCTACCCGCAGGTCCCTTTCTTCTCTTTAGATTATGTGAAAAACAAGCCTGATTGCAAGTCTCTTGCTATGTTCACTCACCTAACATTGAGCAAATGTCTCTTTGAGGAGCCACTGCCTGCTGAGCACCCCTTTCTCTCTTTCGGACATATCACTGCTTTCTCGTCTCCCCGCATCCCTCAAAGCTTGAAGCTTGGAGACCCTATTCCATCCCAGACATCTGGGGTCCACCCTGACGTACAGACAGCCCCCAGGAATCAGCTCTGGGTCCTCCCCGCACTGTTGCCCTTTCTATACAGGCCCCCTCTTACAACATATATGACAACAAAAATCATACAGTCAGAATCAAAAAAAACTAAATTTAACGAATGTACATTTAATTCTGTCTAGGGCCCCATTTGCATATAAAGACATATAAGTCATCTTTCCTGTCTTCCAGGGTGGACACTCTAATGAGGGAGACACACGCACGTTCGGGGTGCTATTCAAAAGCCTTGACAGCAGGCATGGCATGAGCACCCACGAGTCCGAAGACACAGGGGGCTCCAGCACTGGAGAAGATCCCCACAGATGCGGGAGCTGGGCCACAGCCCGCTATTTGCAGGGCTGTGGGAAGTATTGGGTGGGCAGCCGGGATGATTCAGGAGGTGGAGGGGGCCCCAAAGATTTGGGAGAGCAGGTGTTTGCCAAGCAGAATGGAGGGATTTCAGTGTTTAACCAACATAGACAGCCGCGTCAGTGCTCACTAGCTGAACAACAGCCCTGCTGGGACCAGGTATAGTGTAGTAGCTTGCTTGTGCTTCAGAAACCACCGGGAGCACTGGATAAAAATTCAGATTCTGGGTCCTACATTCAGGTTCTGACTCTGATTCTAGGATGAGTCTGGGCATATGGTGTTATAACAAAAGTCCTTAGTGACCGTGATGAGACCAAGCTGGTAGACCTGCGTTTGGAAACGACTGTGAACATTCTGGTCGAGAAGGCAGGCCTTCGGGTCTGGGAAGTCTGGGTCAAGACTCCGGCTCTGCCGTTGGCTTCAACTCTGATTCTCAGTTGACTCATCTGTAAATGCTAATGATGCTGGTTGTGAGGATTCTATGAGAAAATGTTTCTGAAATGCTTAGCCCAGACCTTGGCCTGGAGAAAGTGCCACATCTGTCCTTCCCCACTCCCCATCCAAAGCAAAGTGAAAGGAGAACTCTCAACTGAACCTTCTAAGATGCTCTGTAGCAATGAAGACTCCCAGGACCCAACCCAACTCTAATAAGACAGTATTTCTCAGGGTGAGAATCTGCATTTTAAACAAGCATCCCGCATCATTCTTATATTCACAAAATTAAAAGTAAACATTGTCGTAGTTGGAGAAAGAATAAACAGCAGCTTCAAATTGCAAGAGTTACTATTCTGCTTACATACACGGGTCCTCGTGAACACAGATGGCACGAATGATGTAGACCCCGGAGGACTGGGGGTCCAGCACTGAGTCTGCCTGTCAGTACACTCCCTGCAGCCACTCTCTTCTGGGGTACTTGCCGTCATTCAAATATTGACATAAGTCCCCCTTCCCCCCCGACACACCATGAGGAAGAAATGAGCTAATGGCTGTGCAGTACCTGTGCCTAGGAAAGCATCCTAATTAATGACTCAAATCAATAGTCCCATGGGTTGGGTGGGAGTCTTCCATTTATTTCCTTCTTTAAATTTTACTAGTATTTTATTTATCACTCCTTTCCCAATCATAAAATCCTCTAACAACTGTGGAACAATTAGAAAATTTTTAAAAAATGCATAAAATGGTTAAAAAATTTACTTATTCAGGTACAAAGACTATACCATCAAAGGGGCTTTCCTGTTAAATCAAAGAAGATGGGTATGTCCTCACACAGTACCTAGAAGGAGGGAAAGAGTATATAGCACAGTGGTCAGAGATGTGAGCTCTGGTTTGGATTCCAATGTCTGCGGTGTGACCTTGGTTCAACTTACTTCTCTTTGCCTCAATTTCTTCATCTGTAACATGGGGATAAGGCTATCCCTTGCTAGGTGAGGTACTCACAAGCACAAAATAAAATGAAACATATAAAGCTTTTAGTCTGCTCCAAAAACACTGGGCTATTACTTAATACATTTTGATTGAAGGAGTAAAATCAGAAGAGAAAATGGTTATGCCTGCTGTTTGGTGAGTTTGTGCTAATAAATATTTTGGCTGTCATCCTGGGAATAATGACAGTGGTAGCCAACCTTATTGAGCTTTTAAAGTGGCCAGCCACTCTTCTAAATGCATTTAGCCCCCAAAATATCTCTCTGAGATTGGGGATATAAAGGAATCACTATTCTATTCTAATTTTTCCTTTCCTACCTGGGAAGTTCACCTGTCCTAGAAACAGACCCTGACGTGGGTCACTCTAAGCCAGACAAGCACTCCTAGAGACAGATCTCAGTCCCTGCTGTTGCTCTGAAGAAGTGATGTTTGTGACGCCAGCTTCTGATTGTTTGCTGCATGGCTCATCTTAAATATTTGTTTAATATGCAAATGTACCTCCCAGCGACAGTTTAGAGGGAACTGTAGATGTCTTTCCCTCAAAAGGACACAGACCCACTGCCATTCCCACTCAGTTACTGACACTGCATTATTTCAATTCAGAGCTCTGATATATCCAACTTAATTGCAAATGCCATGACTCCAAGTGTGGCCACTGTTAACACATACAACACCTTTGTGAGAATTGGAAAATGGTGCCCCCCTCTGGACAGGTAAGTTAGAAGGAAGTACCACCATTACCACTCCCCTACCCCCCAGTAGAAAATTAGGAGAAGCTATTCCCACCTCAGTGGCTAACTAAGGAAAAGTACCTTTCTGAGTGTACCCATAGCAAAGGGCACATAGCTTGGGGACTGGAGAACTGGCTACATTTTGCTCTTTATTTACCTTCTTGGCCAGATGTCTTATGCAGTGCACAACGTGCAAAACCTTATATGGCAAACTGGACCCAGAGTCTTAAGACATTTGTGCTTCTGAGTTTCCATATGTTGCGGAATAAAAAATGTTACTTCAATAGTTTGGCGCCAGAGACCAACTTAGGGTGACAACCATGTTTGCTTAGGAAAATGCCTTGACAGGCTACTTTACATAGTGAAAGATTCTTCCCAGAATGAGATGGCTTCTTTGGTAGAGGTGCTTTCCATTTGGCTAACAGTAATTTGGTGAGAGGTAGGAGGAGAACGGTTAGGCTAAGAGCAAAGGGGTAAGAAAGGAGAAGGGGACTGAGGCACAGGATGGGAAGGTGGCACCTGCAGAGCAGTATAACCAGTGACGAGTTCCCATTGGCAAGGTGGTCAGAGGGTGGTTGCTTTTTTAAGGAGCAAGGATGTCTGATATTCCAGCTGAGGTTTGGGGCTATTGCCACCTAAACCTCCTCTGTTGCCTTAAAGCTTTACTGACCATCTGTCAAATATAACTTTGTCTCAGAGGAATTTGGGGAAGTGAAAAAATTGGGGTTCCACCCTTTGTGGCTGGTGCTTGCAGGACAGCCAAGTGCCCCTCAAACTGACCTGATTCCACAAAAGGAGAAACACAGAGTGACCAGATGAGCGTTGGAACTGATCTGCGCCACGTCTCGGAGAGCTCCAGAGAGGTGGGAAGAGACTCTGGCTCCCCCACAATCAGTGGGGTGGGAGGTAAAGTCAATTTCATTTGAATTTCAAAGGCCAAGGTAACCCCAGTGGACACCAAGGTTACACATGTCAGTGACGAGCATGGGCTGTCGTCACTCTACTTCTCTCTGAATTGTGATAATTAAAGTTCATGGCTACCGAGTGTCTAACATGTGCCAGGAACCGAATACACATGATCTCACACTTCAAAACAAACTTAGCCAAGTAAGGATGTCCACATTTTAGAGTCAACCTCCTTGAAGTTTAGAGAGGTAAGTAACATGTCCAAGTTCACAGAAGCACAGGTGACAGAGCTCAAAGAGGAACCCAGATCTCTCCAGCTCCAAAGACAAACTACCTTGCAGTGCCTTATGGGAGTGAATTCGTATCTGCTGAAACTCTCCTTCCCAGACGCTTTAGAAGAGCAAGTTCCTGGGGCTGAGTGTGGGAAACACTTATAGTTGGAAACCCACACATGTGGGCAATTTTCTATTACCAGAATAAAATCTTGCTAATTTTGGAGACAGACCATGCTAAACCAAGTAAGAATCTGAATTTCCATATGTTTCCTAAGGAAGGCATAAATCTAGGATATATAGGACAGTTGACAGTTGAGTCCCCCTGTTGGTGTTAGTCCTGGTATGAGTTTAAGCAATGTGAGAATCAGACTCAGATGGAGCCCAGGAAGGGAAATGCCTTCTCCGGCAAGCCTGGAGGCTTTGCTGGGTCCCAGTCTCTTCCCAGCCGGCATTTCCTTAACTCGAGGAGTACGTGGTCTGAGGTTTGGAGAGTAATTACTTTCATTTGTGTGAAGGGAATGCAGCGTATGTGATGTGTGCCGAACTGCCCCGCAGCAAGGAGACCGAGATGCTTATCATGAAATAGGTGTCGGATCGCCTTGGTTAGAAGTTTCACTTAATGTCAACACTATGTTCCGTGCATGCGTGCTGAGACTTCATGGCTTTTTAATCACATTGCCGTGTGGTTACAACTAAGATAAAACAAAAGACAAGCACACTACGCAGAATGCCAAGGAAAATACTGTTTTCTATGCGCCAGGCAGACTGTGGCAGAAGCGGTGGCTTTTTATTTGACAACCAAAAATCTGGCATTGTTTTCAAAATGCCCCACTCCCTAGGGGATGGCATCACCCCCTCATTGAGAACCACCAGCCCAAATGCAGACATTACTGAGGCACGAGGGGAACTGGGGAACATCCGAATGGCATTCCAGAGGGAGGGCAGAGAAAGATTCTAGGGATATGGCACCATCACGGCATTTCAGAGAGAAAATTGACAGAGGTCTTGGGAACACAGTATCCTAGTGATTTAAGAAAGAAAGAATCGTGAGAAAATTGGGGAGTATGGCAGCCCAAGACTTCTTTCTCCTTTACTCACAGGTCTGAGCTCTATGGCGTCGACATGCAGGCGGAAGCCGATGAATGAGGCTTTGGGCTTTGCTTAAACCCTTGCAGAAAGAACCAGGGAGGGGATTTCTTTCCCAAAGCTTGGATGGGCCCTATAGCAGGACTGAAACAGCAGAGCCCGGTGAGAACTGCAGTCTGAGATCTGCATTCCTATGGGAGAGCTGACGTTGGTCTGTGACAGTGTGCAAAGGCCTCTGGAGGCCAAAAAGGAGCTGAATGAAAAGGCTGAGCCCCCCCTTGACCCTGAGATAGAGAAGTACAAGAGTGTTAAAGAGGCTTCCTCTTGGTGCCTCTGCAGGAGCTGGCCTGCCCGACCGCTTCCTCACCTTCAGCCCACAGGGGTAGAGATTATTTCACTTCCTATTATCCACATGGCTAGAACTCAACAGGGCCAATGAATTAATATACTATCCCTACAAATAATAGCAAATGCTTAGATAGCTTTGGCCTCATGCCAATCACTGTTCTGAGTGTATTAGTACCTTTTAAAATTAAATATTTTTAGATAATCGTAGATTCACATGCAGTTGTAAGAAATAATAGAGAAATCCCATGTACGTACGGTTTACCCAGTTTCCCCTCATGGTCACGTATTACAAAACCATAGCACATAGCACAACCAGAAAACTGACATAAATACGGTCAAAATACAGAACACGTCCTTCCCTACAAGAATCACTCGCACTGCCCTTGGATAGCTACGCCCACTTCCTTCCTACCCCAACCCCCTCCTTAACCCCTGGCTGCCACTAATCTGGTTCCCTATTTCTGTAATTTTGCCACTTCAAGAATGTTATATAAGTGGAATCATACAGTATGTAACCTTCTGAGAATTTTTTTAATTCAGCATAATTCTCTGGGGGGATTCATCCAGGTTGCTGCATGCATCAATAGTTTGTTCCTTTGTGTCGCTTAGTACTATCCCATGGCATGGATGTGCCACATTTTATTTAACCATTCATCCACTGATGGACATCTAGATTGTTTCCTACTTTGGGATATTATGAATAAAAGTCCTATAAATATTTGTGTCCAGGTTTTTGTGTAAACACAAGTTTTCGTTTCTCTGGGATAAATGCCCAGGCATACAACTGCTGGATTGTATGGTAATTGCATGTTTAGTTTTTTAGGAAACCGTCAAAACTGTTTTCCAGAGTGGCTATCCCATAATCCCACCAGCAATGTCTGAGAGATCCAGCCTCACCACACTCTCACCAGCACTGGATGGGAGTTGGTGGGCGGGACAGACTCAACATGCCATCCTCAGGCTGAAGCAACAACCTCTCGAGAAAACTGTCATTAGAATGCCCCTGGAGGGAGAAGAAATGAATCCATCAGCATTACATTTTAGAATGGATGTGTTTGTCAAATTGGCGAGACAGAGAAAATTCAGAAGGAGTAAATCACAGGAGAGATGAGTTTTGGTGATGATGTACGTGACAAAGTTCAGAAAAGCCCGTGTTGTTGTTTAGGACTGTCACAGTGGCTCTAGGCTCTAGATGGTAAAGTATAAAGAACAGAGAGCAGCCACAAGCAAACTTCAGGAACTCTGAAAACCCAGAAACAAACCCAGGGGTCAGTTCCCCGTAGTTCACTCTGTTCTGTTTGCAGAATTCTTGCGATCAATAGCATAGTAAATACGAAACTTCATTACCCAAATACTGCAGCATTAATCGGTTAGTGACTCAGTCTCTCAAACGCACAGAGCTTGTCCACATCTGTCTTCCTCCTCCAACCCTCCCTTGAGCCACATCTTTTTCCTTTCAGCACCGTCATTTTTACAGACACAGAAGAAGTTGGTCCCTGTAGTGTGGCTAGTGTTGGTCCATCGGTCTACATTCTCTGTTCACCCAGAAAATTCCTTTTCCTTGTGGTTCCAAATTGTTTCCCTGTCTCAACCCTAAAACTTCTACCCTACATTTCTATCATGGCAAAGAGCAACAGTGAGGAACAAAAGAGCTCTCTCTTTGGATGAAGGTATGAGGTGGTGGATGGGGTATGGCTCAACAAGAGGAAAAAATATTGAAGAAAAACATGCCACAAAACTTTTCATTTTGAGGATATTCAAAATGATGGTTATTTTGTTACTGATGGATTATAAATGTGCCAGGTGTTGTGTTAAACACTTCATCACACACAATCCTTAGAACATCCCAATAAGATATGTACTATTTTTATCCCCTTTGAAAATAAGAGATAGTGACTTGGAGAAATTAGGTTAGATGCCCAAGGTCATAATACTATAAGCAGGGGATCCAGGATTCAAATCCAGGCTGTCTGATTCCAGAACTCTTAGTCCTATCCATGATGGAACAACAAAGAAAAATTCATTTAATACCAGCTCAGACACTGACACAAGTCTTCTGGAGCCAGTGCCTGTCTTTTAAGAGAGAAAGGCGAGGAAGGGCTGTCCCCACATGACTTCCAATCTGGGTTCTGGGGTTGTATCTGGCTTCCTTGAGCCTTGTCACATACCCCTGGGGTGTCCACACTAGGTCTGGGGCACCAACCTGGGTGATGTTCCCAACCTCACGTAGGACGGTGCCTGGTATCTAGCTGAAAGAAAGAGGAGCAATTCTTATGACTGCACTAAATCAAAGTATTTCTACAAAAACATACGTATAAACAGGTCATTGCAGATTTCCATTTCTAATCAAACGGAAGGCCAACCTCTCCACTGAAAACAACTAAAAATGCTGATGGTCAGAAATTATCAGGCCTAAATCTAAGGGAATGCAGAAATCTAGAACAGTAAGTAGAGTATGGAACCACTTTCGTGTGGGGAGCAGTTCCCCAAACCTGATAAACTTGGGCTTCATGGGGCACAAGGGACTAAATACCATGACTAGGGCCTTTTCAAGTGAGAAGTTAAAAGCCAGTCTCCACCAAACGTGGGACCAGAACATCAGCATGAAGATGAACCAGAGGTAAAACCACCGCACCTGTATGGGCCACAATCCTCTGGGTCTATGAGGAAACGTTGGCACTGAGCAGAGCAGGGAGAAAAAAAATCTCTGAAAAGCCATAATCACAAGTGTTACAGCCCAAACTGAAATAACTGCAAGGACTAAAAAACTCTAAGCTATGAACCAGTTTAACACATGTGCAAACTGTGCCCCCAGGTATCCAATAGAGGCAAATGAAAATGCCTTCTGGACAAAGGTGACTTTCCCCCAGACCTCAAGGGATTACTACACATAAAAATCCAAGGAAAATGAGCAGCACACAGTAATAAACGTCTAGACACACAAGGACAAAGGGCACAATGAGCAGAGCATAAGAGAAACAAAAACAACCATGGGAACTTCTCCTAAGATGGTGGCAATGGCAACTTAATGTTTCAATTTCTTTCAATCCCCACACAAAAGCAGAGCAACTAGATAGAAAAATTAAAAACACGTGAAAAACATTTTTTTTAAAACCATAAGCCCCAAAATACAAGAAGGTGGGGACAGATCACTAATAAATACAAAACCCACATTGTACTGATGTCTGTGGAAGGGGGAGAAGAAGGAAGTATAATGAAGGCAAAATCTGATGGACTTGAGAAAAAGAGAACCCCAAGATAGACAAGTAGAAAGAACAAAAGAAACAATGCTGTAAAGAAATGGAGGGTGGAAAGGAGGAAATATTAAGCAGTCAGAAAGAAAAGAAGAACACAAACAGCCATCTGTGCACCCCAGTTCAGATCAGCATTATTCACGATAGCCAAAAGGTGGGAGCAACCCACGTGTCCATCGACAGGCGAATGGACAAACAAAATATAGTACATACATACAATGGAATATCATTCAGCCTTTAAAAAGAAGTAAATTCTAACACATGCTACAACATAGGTGGGACTTGAGGACATTATGCTAAGTGAAACAAGTCAATCGCAAAAGAACAAATATTGTGTTATTCTACTCCTAAGAAGTACTTACAGTAGTCAAGTTCTGAAAGGCATACAGTACAATCGAGGTCGCCAGGGCTTGGGGACAGCAGGGAATGAGAAACTACTGTTTAATGGGCACAGAGTCTCAGTTCTGTAAGATGAAAAGCGTTTTGGAGACGGATGGTGGTCATGGTTGCACAACATTATGTATTTAATACACTTAAAAATTAGTTAAAATGGTTAATTTTTGTGGCATGTATACTTTACTACAATTTTTAAAAATGAAATACATTTTTTAAAAAAGAAAGGAAGGAAAAAACATGCAGAGAGTGACAAGGATTGAAAATAGGCAAAAAAGATTGAACACACAGATAGCAGAAATTTCTGAAGATGAAAACCAAAGCAACAGAAGAAGTCCTAAAAACTGTATTTCAAGAAAACATCCCTAAAATTAAAACAAGAATTTGAAACTACATTTTGAAAGAGCACACTGCATACATGAGAATATTGACCCAGAATGATCAATATCAAGACATATTCTGCACATAATATGGGACTTAAAAAAATCCTTTCAGCATCTAACGAAAAAGAGCATGTGGCTTTTAAGGGAAAATTGAAGAAAGAAAATTAAATTATTAGTAGTCATTGAAAAATACGCTTTACACCAGAAGAAAATTGAGTTATATATTTAACATACTTAAAGGAAAAGGATTTCATATCCAGCAAAGTATTGATTTTTAAGTACAAAAGACATAGACAAACTTATCAAAGCTCAAGAACTCAAGAAATGTTCCCATAAGCCCTTCCTGGGTAATCTGCTGTAAAATGAATTTTCGACAGGATAACTAAAGGGTTAGTGACACAATGACTGGTAATGAGCATCAAACAAATAGCTACTAAGACAAACAGAACAAAGACAAAATGAGGACAAAGAGAGGAAATAAAATATTAGGAACGTCTACATGCTCTGGCAATGTGTGTACAACTATTAAGAATGGGAGATCCTCACGATTTTGTCAAAATTCATAGATCTGTACTCCTAAAACGGGTAACTTTTGCTGTATGTAAATTTTATCTCAATAAACTTGAAAAAAGGAAAGGGGACAGGAAGAACATACTCCAAAAAATTTTAGATGTTTTCAATTCAGAGACTGTTGTGTGTTTAAAATTGGATAAAACAAATGAGGAATTACAGTATACTCTAATTGCATCATTCACCTATGTCCTTAAAAACCAGGTTTCTTGAAATGGAAGAGACGACATACTGATACATTAGAGATGAGGTGAAATAAAAGCTTGGCAGTACTGATCCATAAGATATTTTATCATATTATAATTTACTTCCTAAAAACTTCAAAAAACCACCACCAACAACTCGGTAGCAATGAGTAACCCTAGTGCTCAAATTATGGTCTTGAGATACCAATGACCTCAGGGCTTCTTACAGAAATAGCTGACTCTGGGTCTGAGAAACACACAAGACCAGTCTGGAAAAGACTGTAACATCAGATAGCAACAGGGCTGTCCAAGACCACCGGGGTCACGTGAGAAAGGCCCAGTACCAAACTCAAACAGGCTCACGTGGGCAAAATGAGGATGAGTCAAACGTCAACAACAAGAACGATGGTGGATTAAAATCCAAGCATGTAGAAACCCATGAGTTTATAATTAAATTTTTAAAAATTATGATCACCTTCTGGAAATTACAGGAAACCAATTTATTACATTGAAAACTGGGAAATAAAGAGAAAGAATCAAGCATTTATTCTTCATTTTCTCTGTGAACATCTTGGGTTAATCACAGAGTAGACGAAGGAAAGTGCCTCTTTATCGTTGATCATGTATCATTGAGCATTCTCACTGACAGATGAAAAACCAGTAATAATATTGAAACATCATTGTGTTAGGCTGCATAACCACCCCCCAAACTGTCTAAATCTTAATTCCTGGACCTGTGAATGTTACTTTCTATGGCAGCAAAAGGGACTTTGTAGATGTGATTAAGAATCCTGAGATAGGGAGATTATTTTGGATTATCCTGGCGGGCTGGACCTAATTCCAGAATTCCTTATGGGAGGGACGCAGGAAACCAGAGAGACAAAAAAATGACACAATGATGGAAGCAGAGAGAAATTTGAAGATGCTAAAGTTCTATCTTCAAAGATGGAAGAGGCAGCTATGAGTCAAGGAGTGTAGCTCCAAAAGCCAGGGAAGGAAGAAAAATTCTTCCCTAGAGACTCTTAGGGAGCTGACTCAGTTTCAGCCCAGTGAACACATTCGGACTTCGGGCCTACAGAACGGTGAGAGAATAAATATGTGTTATTTTAAATCAGTGGGTGTGTGGCAATTTGTTACCGCGGCCACTGGAAAATAATGCAATCAACCTTTTGCAACCACTGATGAATATCCATTAAGCTTCAAATGCTCCAATTACAGAGAGATTCAACCAGACGTCAAGTGTTTTCCATAATCTTGCCAAACTCTACCCACATCTGATCTCTTCACCGAACCTTTGAATCAGATCTAGTTTTGGGGACTAGCTGCTAACTTGTAGGAAATGCAGAGGAAAGACAATCACAAGCTACACTCAGAATAAACAATCAGCAAACTCCAGATTGTGGGATATTCCTCAGGCCAAACAGAGTTGTTCACCAGATAAAGTGTAAGGAAATAGGAGAGATGGAGAAGGAAACTATAAATTGAGACAGGCTTAAAAGATATGTCAAAAATGTTTAAATGGGCAAAACCAAACTCTAGTGTCTAGAAATATATATCTGTTAATAAACTATGAAAAAAGTAATTCAAGGAAGCCATGACTATAAACAGGGTGATGGGGATTTTTTGGAGGAGAGATTGTAAGACACAGGCTGCTACACGGCAGGGCATTTGGAGTGGCTGGCAAAGCCTTTCTTCATTGACTTCAGTGATGTCATCTTATGAAAATTCATTAAGCCATACAATAGATTTGTGTGGTTTTCTGTATCTGTGTTTTATTTTAGGACTATTATGACAACATTTAACAAAATAAAACTCAGGCTTGGAACAATCCTTATGAAATAGGAAACTACTAAATAGATTAAAAGCAATAAAAAAATCTAGAGATAAAAAATTGGTTTAAAAAAATCAATGGGCAAGTTTAATTTCAGATTAGAAACAAAGGAAGAACTACTAGGGAATTGGGAGACAGGTCAAAAGAAATTACAAAGCAGCAGTTAAGAAACAAGCCAAAGAGACTGAGGATTTCTAACATACTTTGAATCAGAATTCAAGAAAAGGAAGGCAGGAAGAATTTAGAAAAGCAAATGTATGAGATATAACAGGAAGTTTTCAGAACTAATGAAAGAGTGAATACAGATTCAAGCAGTGCAATAAATGTCCAGCAGGATGAAAAGCAAAACAAACAACAAAATAGCTCAACTAGACATATCAGAATGAAATGGCAGGACACCGAATACAAACAGAAGATTTTAAAAGCAGTCAGAAAAGAAAACATCACCTTCTAAGGATTTATAGTTAGACCTACAGCTGACTTCACTAGTAACACTAGAATATAGACCACTCTGGAGGTTTAGTCCTAGCTATGTGAAGATGGGAAGGAGGAAAACTTTAACGAGGGAAAGACTTCAGATTTTAATTTAATTTTTGCAGGCCTTTAATGCAATCTCTTTCAAATTTCCAAAAAAGTTACCAAAAGGAAAGAAGAGGGGAGGAAAGAGAAGAGAGAAGGAAGGGAGGGAGGCAGGAAAGAAGGGAGGGAGGGATGCAGGGAGGAAGAAAAAGCCAAATTTAAGGCAGAGTCCTTAATTCTTGTCTGGTCCCATAGTGTTCAAGGTAGTGGTATCCTAATAAATGTAATCACAGATGGATCTTCGAAACAAAAAGCTGAGATTTTGTAGCATTTGCCAATTTCTATGGCGTAAGCACTCCCACGAAGCCTAATTTCAAGCTACTGACATGACATCACTGAACTTTGATTAGGGAAGCAACATGCATGATGAGCTCTCACAATCTGGTAGAAGGAGCTGGCTCCATCACATGGGTGGATTCAAGGCCTCACATGCTAATATTAGTCTATGTCTAAGTCTATGTCCCCTGAAAGTCCCAACTCTCTCCTCTTGATGCATCTAAAAATGTGATCACTAGCTTCTGGAAAGGAAGTTCAGTTCAGAGCTATCTCAGGGTACTGACCATTGCAAGGGAAGCTAGTTGCTTAGTAGAAACGGGTCTAGCATATGAAGTCCAAAGTACAGTAGCTTTGGAGAAGTCACTGCTTCCCTAGTAGCCATAGGTACTAGGCAAACTATCTTTCCTTAGAAAAACCAATTCCTTGACAGTGGACTGATCAGGAGGACCTATAATCTAAACAAGCCCAGGCCCTCAGGTTACAAGTCTTTTGATTTTCTCACCTAACCATTTATACTAACCACCCTGTACAGTCTAGCCATAGTGCAAAAAGATCAGCCTGTAGGCAACTTTGTTTATGTGTTTACAGACACTGTGTGTATTCATATAGAAAGCTAATAACCCCCATGAAGCATGGCTACAGATTACAGAAGTTTACCAAGAGCTGTTGCTTTTTTTATAATAGAATACAACTTGAACACTTAGCACATTGTGCAATGAGAGAAACACAAACTTACACACACACACAATTTCCCTTACTTCTTATTCTGGAAAAGGGAAAAGAAAGGCGTGATAATCATTGAACACAGTGCCACTTGAGGTAGGCTTAAGCTTCCTGGGCTAGTTCCACTGGGGTTGCTTCTTGGTGTACTGGCACCAGAAATTAAAAGTGTATAGATCACTGGGCACCCAAGAATGACTTGGTTCAGAGTCTACTAGCTGTAGCATTGGCGAAGAACAGGCCACAGGAAGATAGCTCTATCCACATCTTGGAAACCTTCTCATAGGTTGAAACCTAGATGCTTTGGACCTTAGCAATGAACTAACCCAGAGCTGTTTCCTGATGCAAGCTAACCTCAGAAATGTTACGTGAGAAGCCTTCCTAAGGTTTATACACCTTAGACGTCCAGCACCATTATTTGCTATTCTTTTTTGGATCAGTGCCAGAAAGAGACCACTGATTTAGTTTCTGTCTACGTTTATGATTACTTTCATTGCCCCTCCCCATCCCCCAATTGCTCTGCTTTTTCACTAAATCTTGGCCAGGTCTGCTCCAGTCCTCTCCAGTAGAGCTTCCTAAGTAAAATGATCAAGGACAAGTATTGGGGAAATGTTAGTGTCTTCTTCCCAGAAAATCCTTGGCCTCCACATGCAAAGTAGCCTCTCCCCTTTGCAAAGAGGAATGTGTAGGAAATGTCTTTACAGTCAAACTGAAAGAAAGCCTCATTACAATAGTTTACAACCATTGTAACAGTCTGCTCAGCATATATCTGCATATTAAAGAGAGAACATAAACATCTGCTCTAAATTGACCTTCTAGCCCCACCAGGATGAAGAGCAGCTGTCAGCTTCTTTAGCTAAAGAAGGGAAAAAATCTGGTTTGGCCATTCCACTCCACAAGGACTCAGTGTGAACCTATTGTCAGAATCAGAAAGAAGCTTCCACTAAGACAACTTATGGATACAAACTGAAAAAGGGTATGTAAGTGTCTCACTAAAGTACTGCAGCACATTTGCTCCCTGTATACTCCCTTGCACCTCCTGCACACTTCTCTTCTTCAGTCTTATCTCTGGCTCAGACAGGTAAGGTATGTGCCAAGCAGAAAGCCAAGAAATTGTCACTCTTCTGAATGGATGCTTTGGATTAGTGTTGTCCAGGCCACCACATCGATATCATTCTTTCACATCCAGTCAAAGACGACTCTAACTTGGAGAAAACTCCTGGCCAGAGAGTAAGAGCAGTAGCACTCTGAATCCTAAGAGGTGTGTCTACACGTGTGCGTGAGCGCATGCATGTACATACACACACACACACACACACACACACACATGGGCAGCCAGAGTGACTGTACCAACGCATGCCGGGAATTGTGTTTTCTTCATATGCCTATTGTTTCAACATATCAGAGAGCCAGAAATGTAAACAGAACAGTAGCTCTCAAAGTGTGGTCCCTGCAACAGTAGCATCAGCATCACCTGGGAACTTGTTAGAAATGTACATTATCAGTCTTCAGACCTGGTGAATCAGAAACTCTGGCAATAGCGCTGTTTTAAAACACCTCCCAGGTGATTCTAATAATAATGTCCGCGAACTAGTGGAATGGAAGATGCTTCTTTCAATGCAGCATTGCTAGATAAAGGACATTTTTCTGGAAAAGATTCAGCAGCACCCAGAGAGAAAGGATTTATAGAAAATTTATACATTCTTTTTTTTTGTGCGTCTGAGTTTGGAGAATTGTCTCTTTGTTCAAGTGCAAGAAAAGAAAAACAATAACAATGGGTCCATAAAAACATACTGCAGAACACAGAGAAGAAAGTGCCATCATGAATGCTTGGAAGAAAATAGCATATTTTTTGTTAATGTGGTCTATTTATGGAAAGAAAACTAGAAATCTATAAAACTACTTGATAAACAGTCATTATGAAACAGGAGCAAAACATCATTGAGAGGCTAGGTTAAGCTAAAAGACATAGATTGTGAAGAAAATTGAATTATATGGGACTGGAAAAGATAATAGGGAAATTAAGAAGTGCAATGACACAATTAAAAACACATTTAAAGTTGCAAAGATTAGAATTAATAGTGTGGAAAAATGAGATCAGAAACATTGGAGACGAATTGTACCAGAATGAAAAGGAAAAAAGACAAAAAAGATGGTAAGGATGAGAGTAGATGGTGAATAGAAAACTTAAAAATTTGAACTATTCCTGTGGAAAATGTTTGAATGATTAGTACAGAAACAATAATCAAAGACACACCTGAAGACAACTTTAACTGACTAGCGTACCAAATGCAGAGATCCAAAGGGCTCAATATATTTCAGGCAACTATTATTACCAATTTGAACTCTCAAATATCCATCTGGGTAGCAGAAGGTGGCGGGTATGGGTGGAGGATGGGGAGAGTTGTCACCTCAGGAAACCAAACCTGATTACCATGGCTATTAAGCATGGGGAAAAAAGAAAAAACTTGGAGAGAGTTGGGGACTCTACTTAAAATACCACTCAGGCAATTCACAGCAGCAATTTACTTTATTATGACTTGTTCTCTCATTTATCAAAAGAGCCCTGTTACTTAGGTACAAGAATTTGCCCTTAAAAAACACATCCCTTGATCAGGATTTATTGCCTGATGTTGAAGTCCAATTTATAATGGAAGAAGATTTTACTAACTGTCACGGCAGCTGTCTTTGAATGGTGGGACTATGGATGATTACTTTTCCTCCTGTAATTTCCAAATCATTTCCTTTAATGAGCATATTTGTCACAAATAGTGTGGAGTATCAACTATGTGCTTCGCACTGTGCTTGCTTTTTCTTTCTCTCTTGCTCTTACTCTTCCATTCCTTCTCCCCACCCCCAGAAGAACAAATAAATACTTATCTGCAAAGTCAGATATTCATAACATCAAATCTAAAGAAAATAGATAACTTTTCCTGCTAGCTTTCCATGAAAAAAAAAAAATCCAAGATAGGTTTCCAACTGGCCTAGCTCAGTTCTACTTGCTGTGACCAAGAGGAATAGAAATTTATGATTGTTCAGTCCTGGGTTATGTGGTTGTATTTTTTCTATCATTCCATAATGTATACATGGATAAAAACATCACATTATATACGATAAATATTTAGCATTATATTTGTCAGTACCAAATAAAACTTAAAAAATGCAAAATACAAAACTGAAAGAAGAATACATTGTTGTAATTATGAAAAAAATCTTTCACGGAATTTTACGAGGGTGGTTTTTTTTTTCCTGGAAGAAGCAGGTCATCAATGTTGAGTAGTCACAAACTACAGAGCTATTCTGCAATTCCAAATCCCAGAGAGGCTGGAATACCTTGCACCACACTTCTTATGTAGCTTCCTAAAGTGTGCCACTAATACTTAAAGACAATTCCATAAGCAACATCTGGAGGACTGGCAGCTGTCTGAATCTGACACTTTGGCTAGCCAACTTTGAAAATATAGAGCTGAGGATATTATCATCTCAGTGGTACTGTCCACCACATTCCAAGGTTTAAGAAAGGTGGGAAACCTCTCATTACCCTTCTGATTTATCTCTGTCAAATGGAACAGCACAACTTAAAGACTGACTTGGAAGCAGTAGTAGCAGGAGGCATCAGCAGCTGCCTGAATTCAACACTCTGGCTGGCCAATTTTGAAAGTGTATAGAGTTGAGATTATTATTATCTCAGGTTCCATATGCTCCATTGATTTTTCACCACTAATGATTGGAACAGGGTTAGCGCTTGGCAACCTGGAAGGCTTCAGTTTGTCAAAGGATTGTCACTTCAGACAGCTGCTGCTCTTGCTGATTTGAAATTTGCAATAGATGATGACAGAACAATGAACAATGGCTTTGCTATTGTGATCTTTCACTATTGCCCTTCAAGTAGCACTCAAAAGGGAAAAAAAGACAATACAAAAAAACCCTCCAAACTCACAGGTTTTCCTGGCTGGTTGCTCCTTGCCTTGAAATAGGATGACCAGGCTCAGTAACAGTTACTTCTTTTAGTGGAGGAGAAATTAACAAATTTTAATGATTGTGTGTTGTGAACTTACTGGATTCCAAGAGAAAGGAGGTGACTTGGCCACTCAGCAAACATTTTTTTTTTTTAATTTAGAGTACCCAGATTTTCCTCTGGGTACCCATTCCTCTCTGACTCTTAGTCCATATGCTTTGGGTGGAGTTGAATCTACTTCCTGTTCTAGGAATGGGCACGTGGCTCAGAGCCTGGGTTATTGTGGTTAGAGTGATTGGTTCAGGGATGATCACATGATTCAAGGTGAGCCAATGAGATATGAAGACACTTTGTGGCAAGGAATCAGAGGTTTGGATTCTTTACAGCTGGACCTGAGTCTGAAGTTATACTTGGCGATGCTGGTAGCCATTCTGCCTCCACAAGGAGCCTGGGAACAAAGCCACCATGGAGTCAGATATTTAGACAGATGAAGAGAAGACTTCATTCTGATGACACAGTTTGGAGTCTTTAGTCAGACTTTACCTGAACCTCGTTCTAACCCTTAACTTTTCATTTATAAGAATTAAGGCCAGTTTGGGTTGGGTTTTCTAGCACCCGAAACAAACCAAAAAGGTCTCCACTTAGATGTTAGTCCCAACTCTGCCACCAACTAGCAGTGTGACCTTGGGCAAGGCTTTTTAATCCCTCCAAATCTAGGTTTCTTCATCTGTGAAATGAGGTCATTAGATAAAGCAGATATTTGAGCTTTGGCTTTCTAGGGTATTGTACTAAGTATTGTTTCAAACATGGATTTTTATGGGAGGAGACAGGCCGAACATCCAGAATTCAGGCCCTCAGGAAAAGCAGATGGATTAGAGCAGATGCATCATGAAGTCTTTCCAGAAAGGGAAATGGATATCTGAAGTGTCCAGTAGAAGGAGCTGGTTAGTGCCACCGTGCCTATATTTGAGGAGCAGATTTGTAGCGGTGTGCATGTGTGTTTGTGTTAGGAGTTACGTGTTTTATGTAACTTTCAATCACTTGAATTTCATCCAACTACCAAAGTCTGACTTTTGTAATACAAAAAAAATATGCAATAATATCAAAACTTGGACTAAATATAATTATAGCCCTGAAACATAGTCTGAAACTAGCAGGTTTTATTATTTTTAAAATTCCTGACGTGAGCTTGATGTCTTATCATTCTAACCCAAATGTCCCTGAGGCTAGACTTCAAGATTTTTTTACAAGAGTGAAATTTCCAGAATAATTTAGCAACTGACCTAAGGTTAACATTTCATAAAACAAGAGTATTTTAATAGAGAGAGAATAAAAATAGTGGGACATTTTATCTTCAAGCATAGAAAATCCTTCCTTAGTAAAGATAGTTGCCAACATAATTCAACATTTATATCTTTCTCTCAACCTTTATTTCTGACCTTTATATAGTTTTATGTAAGGTCCCCTAAGCAAGATATAAATTTCCCCTTTTAAAAAAATCCTAATAGTATTTGTCTTTTAATGGGTGAAATTGTTATTTACATTTATGATAATCCCTGTTAGCTTTATTTCTGCTATCTTAATGTTGTCTACTCTTGAATATACCCCTTTTCTAGATTTTAGCTAATTGATCAAATATCCTTTCTTCCTTTTATTTTTTTCTAATGAAATAGAAATCTGTGCTTTTTTATGCTTGTGGTGTTTTTCTTTTTTTTGAGACAGCATTTCACTCTGTCACCCAGACTAGAGTGCAATGGCATCATCACAGCTCACTGCAACCCCAAACTCCTGGGCTTAAGTGATCCTCCTGCCTCAGCCTCCTGAGTAGCCGTGACTACAGGTGTGTGCCATGTGCCTGGCTAGTTTTTCTATTTTTAACAGAGATGGGGGTCTCACTCCTGCTCAGGCTGGTCTGGAACTCCTGGCCTCAAGCAATCTTCCCGTCCCAGAGTGCTGGGATTGCAGGCGTGAGCCACCACACCCGGCTATGCTTGTATTTTATTTTATATGTTACAAACATAAGTATGTTTCAAATCCTACTTTCTTAGCCATGTCAATATTCCAAAGCCTTCTCCATAAAAGGGTGATCCTTGAAACATACCATCATTTCTTCCACCTTCCACCTCCCACCTCCCAGGTTTAATTATATAGAACTTTGGTTTAAGAATAATATTTTGTTGTAAGTATGCGTGGAGTTTGTATATTTAATTTTATGGCATGCCCTTTCTATTTTATTAACACCTGCACTGAAATTTTGCACCTGTGTTATGAGCAATTATTTGGATATTTCCCCTATTATTTCTTTGGCTCTTTCTAGTTCCCATTATATATGTCCTCCCTGGAATCACCCTTTGATGAATATTGGGTTTCTTAGATCTGTCCTTCATGTGTCAAGTTTTCTGTTGTAATTTTTATGTTATTGTTCTGTGGACTGGGAGAATACTTTGGCTAAGTACTCCAGACCCTAAGTCAATTCTTTTAGTTAATTTTTAATCCTGCCACTCTGTTTTTCTCTTTAGTTTTTAATATTATCAATCATATTTTAATTGCCAAGGTTCCTTTCTACACTATTATTCTTACTGATTCCTCCAGGATTTTACATCCACGGTGGTAGCTATTAAATTAGCTGCAGGTGGTAGCCACCAGCCACATATAGCTATTTAAATTTCAATATAAATGAATTCAAGTGAAATGAAATTGAAATTCAGTTCCTCCACTGCACTGGCCACATTTCCATGCTCACTAGCCCACGCAGAGTTAGACATTTCCACTCCCAACTTTCGATAGAGAAGTGACTTCATGGAAGACCTATGAGTAAGTTCGGAGCCAGCCTCTCTTTTGAGTGGGGAATTTGCAAAACTGTTCTGTTGTTCTCTAATTTATGACCCTTGGACCATCCCACAGACCATAGCTTCTCCCAGCCTGCTGTCTCTGATCTTGATTTTTCTCCAGAATGCTATTGGAAGAACTCAGTTTTACAACTGTCTCCTCTTTCATCTCCTTGGGGTTACGATTTCCTGAGGCTATTAAGGAATCACCATTCATCTGATGCCATGTATTTTATCTCCTTCACACACTTCTCAAAAGTTCTGGTTTGCTGATGGCAACGGTCTCTGTTTTCCAGCCATGCCATTGATTTATTCCTGCTCTTATATTTATTTCTTCTGTCAAGATGTGCTCAGTCAGCCATCTTGAACGGAAAGGAGTAGCCCTATGTCTTTTAAGCCTTTTGTGTCTATAGAATTCATGTTACAAATAATCATAGGATGTCATGGCTGGAAAGGAAATCTGAGATCCAATCCAATCCATTCAGTTCGTAGATGAACAGAGGGAGACCGTTCATCTGACTACCCTAAAACCTTCACAGCATGGTAACAGCAAAACTGGGGCAAAGAGGGAAGTCACCCTTTTCTTAGACTCACCTCCAAACATTATCCTCTGCTCTAACAACCCTGAGAAATTAAAAAAAGGGGTCAGCTCACACATATCCTGGACTCAGCACAGTATTTTCCTTTTTATGCAGATTTTTTTCTAAGCTCCCCCTGATACAAAGGAATGGAGGACTCATATTTCTAAAACAAATTTTCAACTGAACTGAATGAAATTAAGAGAATCGTCCTCTTAACCTACAAATTCATTTACCCCAGACTGTCCTTTCCCCAAGCACAGTGCAAAAATCAAGGTTATACTTCCAAACTGTAAGAAGAAAAGGGGCTTGGAAAATGCAAACAGTTCTTGCTTAGAAATGACTGCAACATTGCAGACGTTGGCAGTAGGTAAGAGGAGTAATAGTATTTATTCCCCCTTCCCCAGAAAGTTCTGGGGTGGGAGCTGATTGTCCATCTTGGTGGAATATTTCACCTGGAGCATCTGCCTAATTGCACTGATCTAGTAATACAATCTGCTTCCAGTGAAGCAAAGTAATTAATTGTTTTAAAATGCTTTTTGAGACTCTGGAAAACTGACCTAAGGTTAATGGTTCATAAACCTCATTTGTGCTTCTATTAGAGATTTTAAAATGTGAGCTGATGTGCTTCTGGACAGGAAAGGAGGAGAAGCCCTTAGAGACCTGTCATAAGACCTGTGGTGTGGCAGGGGCTGCAGCTGGGGACTTATTCCTTTTTTTTTTTTTTTTTTTTTTTTGACGTCTTTAAGGAAGAGAGAGAGCGGTGCAGATTCCCTGCCATTGTTCCTCAGTGGGTTTGACTGAAGGATGCTGTGCTAAACTGGGAAAGAAGTAGTAGCCTTTCCCTCGCCCAGAAGTGTCATCTTCTACCCTCATCTACTCTGGAATAGGGTTTTGAGCCAGAGTTTCCAGTCATAGCTGGGCTCCTGTCCCTATGTATTTCGGGATAAAATGCCTTAATCCCTGTTGCTGGCCTCATAGATGGTGATTTTTTTTCAGGATACCAGTGAGGCCTATCAATATCTCTTCTAATATGAGCAATTCATTCCTGTGGATCACAAGGGCTTAGTTTAGGGATCATAAACTCAAATGCATCCAGACACCAGACACGTAGCATAAATAAGTCAGGAAGAAGGATGGAGGCTGGGAACAGGAGCAGTCACATTTTTTTTAAAGGGGACAGCTGTTTTTCAGTTCCTGCTGGTTGTTGCCATGCAGAAATGCATGCTCTATCTTTCCAGAGGAGTCAGAAATCCAGACAAGCGAGGTCTTTTACTTACTGATGGTGACTAATTGAAAAATAGGGACCATTTCCAGATGCAAACAACACACACATGTGAGTGATTTGTTCTCGCCCCCAAGTCCCTGGTTTGAGATCTCTGGTGTGGTTCTCCCAAAATCGCTATCAAAATGCAAAGATAAAAGGATTGCAGAAGCAACAACTTCTGGACACCAAACGGTCAGTGGGGCTACAAACAGATGTGGCTGGTCTGGTGAGGTTCCAGCCCTCCAAGACAACCCCCTCCTGGCCACCAGAGTGATCTTTGTAACATGCAAACTCCCGTTTATCTGACTTCTGGGTCAAGCTAGAGTGACAGTACCCTTCAAGAAAGCGGGAATCTGCAGGAAGGTAGGTATTCCCAAAGATAGAGGTCCTAAGAGAATCAAAAAGATTGAACTTCCAAGGTATACTCATACTAACCAACTGAAATGTAACCACAGCAATTGTAATAAATAGCTTTGAATCACCAAGTGCCTACGTGCTACCTGTCAGGATAAGTGATTTATAGACATCATCTTATTTCATTTATACAACAAACCCCATAGGTACTATAACTATCCCCTTTCTATAGATGGGAAAACAGGTTCAGAGAGGTTAAGTGATTTCTATGGATCTCACAGGCGATTTCCTTAGAAAACGAGCTCCCAAGGTCTATGTATTATTCTTTGCCTCCTTTGAGGACACTGAGTGGGAAGTTCAACATAATGTTGAAGCGATTTCCTCTCCTGATTTCCAGCGATTCCCAGAGTGGGCTTAAAAGTATGAGAACAGATGGCTGTTGGGTGGTGGTGGTAGCATACCAACTTCCTTCAAATGTATATCTGGAATATACAAAAACAAACCAGGGTGAGCAGAAAATCAGCATGCTCTAAAAAAGAAAAGGAAAGACTCTCTAGCCTTCAACGTATTTATTATTATGGGTGCTCTGGGACCATATAGATAATATCAACTTGCCTATAAGACTACAAAAGGCACTGAGAAAGTTGGGGGTTGGGGCACTCAGCGCCAGGGCATGACCTGGGCAGTTGACTGCTTATGGGGGTTGCTGAGATTTTTTTAAACCGCTTTATTGAGATATAGTTCACATACCATAGAATTTGCACATTTAAAGTGTATAATTCAATGCTTTTTAGTATTTTTGCAGACATGTGCAACCATCACCACAGTCAGTTTTACAATATTGTCATCACCTCCGAAAGAAGCCCCTGTACCCTCTAGCTATGGTCTGTCCTCTCCGTCCCTTCCCGGGAATCTCTAGGGACAGCTCCAGACTGGGATGCCCCTGGGATTTCCAGGGGAGTAAGCCAGAAGCCCTCTGCTGATTCATTTTATAGCATCAATGTCACCAAATACTCATGTCTTTGCCTTTTTTTCTCACCCTACCTTTTCAAAAACTTAGCATTTCCAGTGCTGACTAGCCTTAGGAGAAGAGTTAGATTTATAAACAATCACCTCAGACATTGCCTAAGAGGTCCCTGTGGTTAGAACAGGTCTTCATGCAGAAACTAGTTCCCTAGATCTTTCTCCAAACACCATCAAAGGCACTAGTTTTGCATGCATCCTCACGACTGTTTTGTCCTATTTTCTGCATTATCTTGAAGAGACTAAATCATTGTGGAAATACAGGAAATAAGTGAGTTTTGTTCAAAGCGATGGTTAGAGAAGTGGTTATTCTCAAATGCTATCTATTAAAGACCTACAAGAGAATTGAAAGTACTAGGCATTTAGAACTTAGGAAAATCAGCAAGAAAAAATCAAACAACCCTATCAAAAAGTGGGCAAATGAAATGAACAGAAACTTTTCAAAAGAAGACAGAAGAATGGCCAAGAAACATATGAAAAAATGTCAACATCTCTAATCATCAGGGAAATGCAAATCAAAACCACAATGAGATATCATTTATCTCCAGTGAGAATGGCCTTTATCAAAAAGTCACAAAACAATAAATGTTGGCGTGGATGCAGAAAGATAGGAACACTCCTACAC
>CAUYRT010026642.1:0-59623 GCA_963574885.1 Lepilemur ruficaudatus
TGACAGAGTAGATTTTTAAATGTAACAAGATAAGTCAACTTGAGTGGTAATATGTTTTGGGAAATCAGCTCACTATAAATTGTGACTGTAAACATTATACTGTAAATGCTTTGTAGTTTTCCCCCAATAAAAAAAAAAAAAAAAAAAAAAATTCTTGGCTGATAGTTGATCTGTTTAAGAAGATTAAAAAATCTTCTTAAAATTGGGGCCCCCATCCCTTTTGGCTTATAAGGAGTCTGCTGAGATGTCTGCTGTTAGCTTTATGGGTTTTCCTCTGTAGGCTAGTTGTCACTTTCGTCTGGCAGCTGGCAGAATTTTCTCCTTCATTTTGACTTTGGCCAGATTGATGACTATATATCTTGGGGATGTCCTATTGTCTATGAATATTCCTGATGTTCAATGACTATCTTGTATCTAGATATCTGAATCTCTGGAAATACCAGGGAAGTTCTCCTCAATAATTCCATGAAATAGGTTTTCCATGCTTTTTGCTTTATATTCTTCTCCCTCTGAGATACCTAGAATTCATATATTGCCTCATTTCACATAGTCTCATATTTCTTTGAGTGGTTGTTTATTCTTCTTTATTACTTTTTCTGCATCTCTGGCTGACTGGGTTAGTTGGAAAGCCTTTTCTTCAAGCTCTGAGATTCTTTCTTCTGCTTGGTCTAGCCTGTTATTGAAGCTTTCTGCTCTATTTTGTAATACCCAATGACTCTTTCATTACTTTAAGTTCTGTTATATCTTTCTTACGTTGTCTATCTCTTTAGTGAGTTTTTCATTTTTTTTCATTCATGTCCTGAACCAGTTTTTTTTTTGGCTTTTTTGTGTTGGCTTTCAACTTTATCTTCAATTCCATTCATCTTATTTGCCATTCATATTCTGAATTCCATTTCTGACGTTTTAACAATTTCCTCTTGGGTGGGGTCCATTACTGTGGATCTATTGTGATATTTTAGGGGTGTCAAACTATCCTGCTTTTTCCTGTTGCCAAAATTGTTTTGCTGGTTTCTTCTCATCTGAGACCTCTTTTCTAAGCTCAGGGATGATAGGTTTGCAGTGTGCCTGTTCTCCTTTGCTGATAACTCTCCTACTTTGTGAGGAGAAGGAGAGGTTCCTAGATAACACTTTTGTGTCCTACTCTGTAGGAGTGACACAGCAGGATAGGGGCAGATGCACTGAAAACCTGTAATGCAGCTGTTTTCCTACAGCATTTCAATTCTGTGTGGTTGTCATAGTCCAAGCCGATGCTGGGGGATATTCATTTGGAATGATGTATTGGTCCCCAGGCCAATGTTGGAAGTTTGGGCAGGGGGCTGCACAAGTCCATCTCCACAGAGGCAGTTGGGATGAACTTGGCTGGCAGCTGGGTGGGAACTTGGCAAGTACCTAAGTGTGGAGGGGGGGTTTGGTCCCTAGGCCACTATTGGAAGCTCAGACAGGGGACTGGGTGAGTCCCTCTACACTAAGGTAGGCATTGTAAAAGAATGCTCTGCCTGGATCTCCCCAAAGTGGTAAGAGTGGCTGTTTGGCAAGGCTATCTAGGTGGTGGCCACAGGTGTCAGGGCTGCAGGCATTCATTCCATCCAGGACTAGGTGTAATGGTGGTACAGAGCAGGGGGCTGCTTGGAGTTAGCAGGTCCATGGTGGAAGGCTGGATCATAGGCATTGTATCCCACAGTGCTGTGGGGGCATGGCCCACTGGCCCATACTCGGGTCCAGGGGGCTTGTTCTGCTGGCCATTGTACAAAACTAAAGGGTGTGGCCCACCTCAAGGCATGTGACTTTGTCGGGGCATGGCCTGACACCCAGATTCACAGGAGCATGGACCTTGGTGCTGCAGCACATAGTACAGGAGGGCTTGCTCCTCTGGTCAGCGTATGGGGCCATGGGGCTGGCTGCTGGATGGCTGGAGCTCTCCTCCCACACAGGTCCTGCCAAGGCTGCTACCTCAAGCTCTGCCCAAGTTCCCTGTCAGGGAGGGTGGCTGGCTCCCAGTCACAGATGTGCGAGTGTGTATACTCTCCTTGCTCTCTCCTTGGTCTAGCAAGGGGCAATGTGGGGGCAGCTACAGTGAAGGTCAGCCTGTGTAGACCAGGAGCTCCAGATCCGAGAGCTCAGAGTGGTATCAGCTGCTACAACCCAGGAACAAAGACCAGGAGGACACTGCGGAGCCTGCTCTCTGATACCACTTCACTACACAGTCTCCAAGCAGCTCCCCTACCAGCACAGAGCCCCACAGTAGTGGTGGGCACCCCCCTGCAACAGCTCAAGCCGTAGTGTCAGCATGGGAAGCATGGGACTCTGGGACTCTCTCCTTTATCCTTTCTCCATGTGTAAGGGTCTCCCCAGGTACCTTCCAATCTTGGCAAGTAGAACTCCCTGTCTCCTTCACTGTGATTGTCTCCCATCAGTTCTCTGGTGATCTACAACACTCTCTCCAAAAGAGTCCATCTGTAGATGAGCATCTACTGGCAGTTTTCCATCCTGTCACAAAGAGTAGTGTGTGCAGACTGCTTCTAGTTTGCTATCTTGGCCCTCTTCGTTGGTTTTAAAAGTTTGTGTAAACTAAAGGCAATCCTGAAATAATAAATATGTTAAAATGTGTTTTATTCACCAAATTTAAAATGCATATTTTAGTCCATTCCCACTTAGGTGATGACAATTTGTACATTTATTCATTTGTTTTTATTTTTTCTGATTATGAAAAAAAGACTATAGTATAGAAACCGAAAGCTTGAGAAGCTCCAGAGGTTGGCAGCAGAAGGTACGAGGAGCAAGAAAGAGAGAATAGCAGCACCTCAGAATAGCACAGCTATGATGATTCGGAGGGGACATTCATTGGGAGGCAATTATGTTTTCTCTAATTTTGTTTTACTTTTTCATACTGCCATCCCTGGATGTATAAAAGAGCTAATAAGCCTTTCCAAATGGCTGGTGCTGGTAAGTAGTCAAATATTTAGAGGCCAAGGGTCTTTAATCACCTAAGTGCTTTTCTATGAATACAGAAATGACAAAGGTTCGTATTTAATTGATTCCAAAGTGACTTTATGCTAACTAATGGTTCACTAAAGAATTTGAGAACCCAGATACTCCCTATTAAAGCATATATATCTTCTTCTGTGGCAGAGTTGCTACCAGACATGTCAGAGCAAGTCACCAGGTCATTGAGACTCCAGGGACCAAAATAATAAATAAAAACATATCTGTATGCATTTGTGCAGCTGTGGGAAGAGAGACGGAGGAGGAGGGACTCTGAATTATTGTAAAACATGTCTTATAAATCTAAGTGAATTTCCTTTGAAAGGCTCTAAAGTCACAGGCAGTAGGCCTGATCAAAATATAACATTTTGAGAATTAAATACGAGAACACCAGCGTAATCTAAGTTTACCAATTACCAGTACTGGAAATGAATGTTTTGTTGTAGCATAATGAATCCCAACAAAGCCTGTGTAGTCCTCTAATCTTGCTAAAGGACACATATATATTTCAGATATTCATAAATATTTTTTCTATTAGCATTTTTTTATGATTGCATGAGCTAAATGTAAATCTCAGAAGCTCAATGAGCATTTATGTATAAAATTACCATCTTCTCGCATCAACCTATCACTGCCATCATTATTCTAACTAGAACATGCTAGAATGGTTTGAAAGCCAGAAGAGAGTAATCAGTGATTTAAATCACTGGTCTTATTACCTATTAACAGAAACCACCAAGAGAAGTTGATTTTGAGGAGAATCAGAGCAGCTGGAAAGAAAGATAAGGAGACGGGAACTTGTGGTGAATGCCTGTTTTCACTGAGCTCTCCTGTGTTTAATGAAAAGAATTTTGTATTCTTTAAAGACATTTTAATTCCACTTTCAAGAAGAAAGTGGAAGAGAGTATTTATGATGACATTTCTTTAACAAATGCTGTATTAGTGATAAATGTTCAATTCAGGTAGTGTTGCCAAGAAATCATCCGCACAGGTGATGCTTTACTATTGTGTTAAGCAAAGTCCTTCATACATGGATTTAAATTACCGTGAATCGCATACCTGTTGTATGTTTCCCACTTAAATATTGCTTCAATGATTACAGTAAAGAAAGGCTCTCCCCCTACCTCCCCACATACATATAAACAAAACACAGATATAAGAATATATACATATACACCAAATGTACACGAATATGGTTAAAAAGCTGACTTTGCCTTTTACAACAAATAACAATAGCTTTTGAAAGTCACACTTGTAAAAAAGACAAACATTCAAACGACCCAAATAGCAATCACATTTTTGAGGACTAATGGCATGTAAAATGTGATCACTCTCTTTAGTCTTCCTAATTTTTTAACTATAAAGAAAAAAAAGATAGCTAAGTTACAAGTTGGTCAGTTGAAACTAAAGAATATCAGTTTCTTGTTGAGAAAGATGTTATTACTTCTTTCAATTTAATATGTAAGTTTCATACACTTAAGATGTACTGGAAAATATTCTCAACACTGCAAAGGATACTACAGCTCTTAGATCTAAAGAACCGCATAAAGCTGTTCATAAAAACTAACAATGAAATAATTCAAGAACAATATAAATCATAATATCAGGCACCCAAATAATTGCAGATTATTTTACTTGGGAGTGCTTACCATGAAAATTGAGTATGTTAGAAGTCTTTAGGAGAAGGAAAGGTTCAAAAAGTTCTTGAAATAGACTTAGGATTAGAAAGGCAGGAAGAAAGGATGGCATACTTTCTTTCCTGAAAATTGCTATTTTTGTTGAATATTTTTTATTTTCCCTTCAAACTTTATTCACAATATTACTATAAACTAGAAACAATATACTCTTGACATTTGAAAGAGATATACTGGAGAACTTTTTAATCTTCGATTCAAAAAATGCTGCACTACCATAAAATTTTCCCCATAAAATAAAGTCAAATTGATTAAATATTTCCGGTTGCCCTTTCCAACACTTAATAAGATTTGCTATACCGAAGAAAACTCTGAGAAACACTGCATTGGGGGATGGGGTACTAGATTATCTTCCTAGCTCAGCAAAGGGGACATATTCACATAATGACGGGCTTTTGGATTACTCAACAGTTTGGAAAAATTCCTAAATCCTGAGAGCTTGCCCCAGAACCACCCAAGTGGAGAAAACTTTTGTGTACATCTAAATCATGTCTGGAGCTTTTTCAGATCGCAAATGCTAAGTATGACTCCCCCTTGGGGCATTTTGAGGAGGACTGAGGCATCTGATTTTTTAAAAGTTTAAAGGATTCTGAGGTGCACCTTCTAGAACCACCTACAGGTTGAGCATTCCTGATCCAAAAATCCAAACTCCAAATGCTCTAAAATCTGAGAGTTTTTGAGCACCAACCACGATACCACAAGTAGAAACTTACGGACCTGATGTCATGTGGTAGGTCACAGTAAAAATGCAGTCAAAACTTTGTTTCGTGCACATTATTTAAAAATAGTGTATAAAATTATCTTCACGCTATGTGTGTAAGTTGTATATGAAACATAAATAAATTTTGTGTTTAGACTTGGGGCCCATCCCCAGGATATCTCATTATATAAATACAAATATTCCAAAATCTAAAAAATTCCAAAATTCTAAACACTTCTGGTTCCAAGCATTTTTGGTAATGAATACTCAACCTGTTCTAGAAAAATTGCCTGTCAAAAATTTCTCGTTAAGTCATATTAAAAATAAGTGTCTAAGAAATATGTACAAGAAGAAATTTTGATGAGTAATTAACTCTACTCCAACACATCAGAATTCCCTCTCTTACATATTTCTGAAACCCAAAGAAATAATTTTTAATGTCTGCATTGAAACAGTTACTTATCAAAATAAGGACAATTAAATATCAAATGCTTACCATAGAAGATGAATATGTATAAAACCTCAGAGTTATGATACCTTCATGAAAACATGATTTCAGTCTTTAAGAAGTGGTTTTGGTATACTTTGACCCAGTATTATAGAAGCTATAGTATGTCAGAGAGATAACACAGCTTTATATTTCCATTTATTCATCATCTGTAATCATATAGTGAATAGAATCAGATCACAGAAGAGTATTTCAAAAGAATAAGGTAATTTTGAGGAAATCATAAGTTTATTTATTTAAGCTAACCTCTTTTAAGGAATGAAATTGTTGCTTCTTTTATATTATAGAAGTTTACCTGTTAAATGCCCATCTCCTGCCAATCTTAATGACACTCATTTTCCCTCTATGTTTACCAAAAAGAAAATCACTTTATAAAAAATATGCCACTGACTTTCTGAAAAATGAAAATCTATTTCATGGGAAATATTAGTGCAAGAAATTTCTCAGAAAGACTGCAAATTTTACTCCAAAAGAAGAAATATGTTTTCTTGGAAGGCAATATTGAATATTTAAATATGTCAATTTTTCAAATATTAGTGGATGATATTAATCAAAATTCAAAAACAAATATCTCATGAGCATTTTTTAATTAAATTGATGTATTAGTTTGCTGTGGCTATTGTAACAAATTACCACAAACATGATGCCTTAAAAGAGTACACATTTATTCTCACAGAGTTCTGAAGATAGAAGTCCAAAAGTTTTATGGGGCTAAAATCAAGGTGTTGGCAGGGCTGTGCTCCGTAGGGAGGCTGTAAAGGAAGACCCTTTTCCTCACCTTTTCCAGCTTCTAAAGCTGCTATTCTTGCATCCCTTGGCTCGTGCGCATTGCTCCATCATCAAGAAGAGCAGCCACAGTTTCTAAAATCTCCCTCTGCTGCATCTCCACAAGGCTTGCTTCTCTGAGGTCAAATCTCCTCGCCCTTAAAAGGACTCCTGTGATTACATCTAGGGCCCACTGAAATTAGCCAGGATAATCTCCCAATCTTAAAGTCCTTAATTTAATTACATCTGCAAAAACCCTTTTCCATAGAAAGTAGCATTTACTGGTTACAGGGATAAAGACTATTATTATGGGCTATTATTCAGTCTACCAGAATTGAAAAGATGGCTCTTTATTTATCTGGAAGAAAAACTAAGTAATAATAGGCAAGAAAAAATGTTTAAAGGATAGTAAGGAGTGACAAATTGTCTTACTAGATATTAAAATATAATTTCAATCTAGAATAATTAGAGAAAAAAGGCAATAGTGTAGGTTTCCAGCTAGCCTTCCTGGATACATGAGAACAAAATACGTGATTTTTTTTAAAAAGCATCATAAGCCAATGAGGAGAAAATGAATTATTCAGAAAATATTGAGTTACTTTCTTTAAAAAAAAAAAGGTAAATTAGAATATATCATGTGACACCATACCCAGGGACATATTTTAGAAGTCTTAAAATGTTAAATAATAAGTGTAGGAAAAAAAGAAGTTTGTCCAAGAAAATTTAGGTGGATATTTACTCTAGTCATATGCAAGGAACTTCTAAACATAAACGTAGCGGGAAAAGATCATAAAATGAAAGTTCAGTCAACTTGAGTGCACAAAAATTTTTAAAGTTTATTCCCCAAAAGTATAAAAAAATTAAAAATCAAATAATAAATTTGAAAAATATTTTCAATAGTGTTTTGGCAACTATTAAATATTCTTAATATAAATTGGCCCTACATGTTAATAAAAAAAATAACACAAAAATAGGAAATATACAAAAAGCCCATAACTAAAAGAAAAAATAAAGAATCTAATAAACAGATTAAAATGTGATTACTCATGAGTAAGCAAATAAATGCAACTTACAATAAGGAAATTCCATTTGTTACCTATAAAATTGCATTATTTATGAAATATATTCAGTGCTGCTCACACTATGTAAGACAGGTATTCTCAAATGTTGCTCACAGGAATTTAAATTGTTGTAATATCTCCAGAAAGGAATTTATCAATGTGTAGCAAGTCTTTTTAAAGTATATACACGTAATGGGTGCAGTATGCACCGTCTGGGGGAAGGACACACTTGAAGTTCATACCTGGGCGGGACAAAGGCAATATATGTAATAAACATCTGTACCCCTGTAATATGCTGAAATTAAAAAACAATTTTTTAAGTATATTTCCTTTAATCCTTTAATTCCATTTCCTATAGTATATCCTAAAAAAATAATTAAAAGTATAAATATTTATGTACAAACATATTCATAAAAATGCTTCCTAAAATAATTTTTAAAAATGAAAGGAAGATATACAATAAAACAGAAATGATTAAATAAGCCAGTTGACCCATGTGACCAAATAATATACAAACATTAAATAGTTATGTAATAATGATACTTTTAATGGGAGGAAAACATCCATAGTAATATGCTAGGTTATTAATTCAAAATTGGATACACACCTATTCAAACTGAAATCTACATTGTATACAGTTCTCAAAAGAGTGCTGGGAAAATCTTATGTGGACAAGTAAATTCTCTCAATAATAAAAATTTAATAACAAACTATGATACTGGCTGTTAAAAAAAGACTAGTAACGGGATGACTGAGTCATGAGAGAAGTCTTCTTAGGGTAGTCACGAAAGGCCCTTCTGAGTGGTGACTTTTAACCTGAGATCTGAAGGAAAAAAGGAAGGGCCCTGGCAAAGAGCCTATTAATCAGCATTCTGGGCAGAGGACCAGTCCATTCAAAGATGCTATGGAAGAGAAGAGTTTAGCAGTTTCAAGGCTTTGACAAAAGGTTAGCGGACCTGGGAGGTAGTGCATAAGAGACAGAGAGGCTTAGGACGTGGTTGGTAGAGATAATAAGTGCCCAGATGAGACAGCAAATCAGGCTACCATGGTGCTTATACCTAAGGTTCATGACTCCAATTATTTATTTAATATGCCATATTTGTACATACCAGTATTCTTCAACTAGAAAGCAAGATTGATCAAATACTTTGAATCCAATGTTAAAACACTTTCATTTAATTATTATTATTTCCCCATTTTATAAGAGGGGAAACCGAGGCTTTGAAAGTATCTTAGCCAAGATCACATAGCTAAATAAGTGGCAGAGTGGGATTTGAACCGGGGTCATTGCAACTCAGAGCCTGTACCTTCAGCCACTCTTTTAGACTGCTTTTTTAGAATACAAACACATAATTTAAAATTTGTGACTTCATGATAAAATGGGATAAATATTTCACAGACCCACTTACTAATTATGTAATCTTGATTGTGTATCTCTTGGCCTCACTTTTTTTTTTCGTCCTAAATAGGGCCAATCACACAATCTTTCTTGCTTTACAAGTAACCAGTAACAGACAATATATCCAAGTGTTCTTTGTAAACTGTAGATATAATAGGGCACTGTTATGATACCTCTAAAAGAAAGCAGATTTTCTCTGCATCTGATCACTATATAAGAAAGCTCACAGATGAAACAACATGCATGAAATAATATGAAAATTCAAGAAATAAGTTCACAATAACTTGAAAGACTTGCTTCAAATTACAAAGCTCCGTTAAATCAATTGTAATATTTCTGTTATTACCACATTATATGACCATAATGGAGATAATAAATACCTGGCATTTACAGAGTTTCTTTCATCTAAATATTCCCATAGAGCTCAATCAACTTTATGTGCAAATTGATTATGTGCTATATATATAGGTGAGGCAGAACCGGCAGCATAAATCACACTAACAACAAAGTGGTTCTCTCTTCTTTCCACTAGTTTCTTTTATCCAAGTTTACTAATTGGTGCAAGAACTAGAGCCAAATGTTTTTTGAAATAATGAAAATGTAAAATAATTCTAAGAAGCCTCTTATCAATGACCTACACTCTAGCAAAAGTACTTGGAAAACAGAGCGAATAATTTGATGCTATGGCTATCATCATTTGCATTTGAATGACTAAGACAAGGCTTTACTTTCAGAAGAGGGTCAACTTTACAAATCATCTGAATGTGAGAGAAAGCACAAGAACTTTCTTTCTAACAGGCTATGGCAATGCTGGTGTATGCGTATCTCCTGACACTTTCCCAAACAATGAGAACCAAGTGTCCTTACCCTCATGCCTCCATGGGTTCATTTTCTAAAAGGCAGAGTCCAATTCTGACCTCTTAACTCAATAAAATAATACATAAATCCTAATAATGTTCAGTAACTGCTTAATAATATTAGCAGCTACCCAATATGCTGGGTTTATACGGTTTAATGTGGCAACCACTGGCCACATATGGCTACTGATTTTATTTAATTTTAACTAATATAAATAAAATTAAAAACTGATACTCAGTTGAATTATTGGAAAAGTTTTAATTATGCTTGGAACAACCATAGGTGAATCTGCTTTTTTTGACAGTAAATTATATAAAATTCAAATGCAGGTCAAGTATTTCTGATAAAAATTTAGCAACCAAGTTGAGACATACTGAAAGCGAAATAATGCATACAGGATTTGAAAAAAATTAGAAGAGTATAAAATATTATATTAATAATTTTTATATTGATTACAAGTTGAAATGATGTTTTAGGTATATTAGGGTAAATAAAATATATTATTAAAACCTGCTTATTTTTTAATGTGGCTGCCGGAACATTTTAAGATTACCTATGCAGCCCACATTATATGTGTATCAGACAACTGTCTTGGGGTTTGAATTTCTATCTTCACCTTACTGCCTTTCCTCTTGGGGGCAGGAGTCACTGAGACATTCAGGGAACTTAACCCAGCTGAAGGACACAACATAATATTTCTAATGCTGCCCTGAACAGTGGGAAGCAGTCCTTCTACCCTTGCCTCATTGTCCTGCTCTCTGACCACAACTGGCCCATCCTTCAGCCTCCAGAACTTCATCATCTCAGTCTCTTGGCCCTTCCGTGGCCTCCATCAACTTCTTCAGCTGCATTCTTCACTAGCATTTTACATTCCAAGGAGCTGTTTGCTCAGGAGTTCTATTAATCTACGCACAGGCACTCCACTGAAGTCCCTACAGAAACTGTCGAAAACCTTGTCCAGTTCTTCCCAAGTCCCCAGGCCCATACTCACATCAACAACTTGAGAGAAAGTCAAGGTCAAAGCATCTCTTAGCTGCCTTCCTCTCGAACTCAAAGATTTTCATAATCATCCCGTGACCACATCTTTTTCCTTTCCATTTCTTCTTTTTCATTCCAAATCCAATGATTTGCTCTTCACCTGTGCTGCTGACTGAGTCTCCTTCCTCATTCTAAATGGCTCAGCTTAATCAACCATTTCATTTCCCCTCAGCCTCTCATTATTTCAACATCTCTGCATCAGTTGATTATTCCTATTCCTCAACCCCTTCAGATGGGTAAGCCCCAACCCTCTGGACTCTTAGTCAGAGCAGGGAGAGTAATCTAAGAAATAGGCTTCTTTGGCTTCTCTGAGCCCAGGTCCCCTATCTGGGGTGCCAGGAGAGTCACATGTCCCCATTCTGTAATTCAAGGTTTCCTACAATCAGTGATACTGACTACTAAAACAGTGGGTGACTTGACTTCACAATGACATGATTTCTAATTGAATACTGATTTCAACCAAAATCAGAGAGTGAATTAATAAGTTTGCAGTACCCAGATAATCTCAGAATACAAGCTTGTATTTATGTGTTTTTGCAAAACTCCACACTCCTCCTTCCTTTGTTCTCTCTTTATTCTCTCCAGGCTGCTGACCAGGACTTCCCCCCCAGGTTTCTGCATTGGAACCAGACCAGACCCATACTTCCTGCCATTATCATGTCATTATAATATGGGGAGTGGCTGGTGCCCAGGCCTCCTTGTTTAGCCCCTTCTCAGTCTTTCCTTGGAGATAACTCTATCGCTAGTTGGTTTCCCTCCAAATGTGTGCATACCATATGTGACCAAAACTGCTGCAATCAAAACTACTTAAAAGCCGGATATTCTTTTCTAGCAGAGTTCTGTGATGTCCATTGATGTTAAATTGACCTATTTTCTGCTCTTCTTATCCTTTGGATCTGTTTTCTAGCAGAGTTCTACTACTTTCATTTATCTATAGATTTCTCCACCATGACTAGAACTAATTTTATGTGTAGTTTATTCTGTGATGACTCTTTCATTCCTTCTCCTTCACCTACAAACACATTCAGAGCATATTCCAAGAATCAGCCCCCTGACCTACTTCCTCCTCAATCTCCTATCCCATCTCTCCCCTTTTATTAACTCCTCAATATCATGTAATCTGAGTTCCAACCTCATTTCTTTAGGGAAACTGTTTTTCTAGATCATTAATATTCACCTGATTAGGAATTTAGGGCTTCTTCACATTATTCATCTACTCATTTGGTCTGCTCTTCATAACTCCCTCTCTTGGCTTTCTTGATAGGAAATTTTCCTAGTTTCATAATTGGGGTGACTCAGCACCTGTTCTTCAGCCAGACTCTCTATTGATATCCTTAAGGGTTCCAGGCTCTCTCTTTGTCTTCCACTGTCTATGAATTAATTACTACTCTGTAGTAATGATTTCCAAATATGCTCTCCATTCCTGACCCAGACCACGCATCTTTAATCACCCGTAGGACATCATTCCATGGATAACCTAAAGGCATTTGAAAATTAAAACAACAACACTAAATACATATATTCTCCTACTAGTTCTTTCTCTCTACTCCCAAACTTTATCTGATGTATTCTGTATCTCAGTAAAGAGAATCAACACCCCCCCCCGACACACACACCACTCCCCAGTATTTCAGGTTCAAAACTTCGGTGACAACCTCAACTACTTTATCTTTCTGTTAAAGTATTTTCTTTCTTTTCTCCATCCCAGCATAAAATTCTATCAGTTGGTTCTTGAGATATCTCTTGCCCTCAGTCCTTCAATCTGGTATCTTTGCCATTGTCCTAAGTCTAGCCATCATTAAGCTTATCAGGAGCATTCTAACAACTTCCTAAATGCTCTCTTCTCTTCCATCCTGTCACCAAAATTAAGCCTAAACCCAAACATCATCATCTCCTACCATGCCCCTTCTCAAAACATTCAATGGTCCCCAACTGCACATAAAATGCTTTATGAACTGGCTGCAGCAGATTTTCCATGTTACCTGTCATTATATCACCCCTATTGTAACCAGCGCTGTGGTCACATAAGCACGCCACTGCATCACAAACATTTCCTGCAATTTCCTGATGCTACACCTTTCCTGGGTTGTCCCCTAAGCCTTCAATACTCTGACCTCATTTCCCCCTATTGAATTTCTGCACAGTCTTTAGGAGATGCTTCCTCTATCAGGCTTGCTAGGGATCCCCTTCTGACAAAACTAATCTCTCCCTCTCTTTTCTATTGCATTTTCTACCTCAACTCTAATTCTCACAACAGGCTGCAATGTTTCTTCTTTTTGTGACAGTCTCTGTACTAAATTGTGAGTTCCTAGAGGCAGAAGCCATGTTTCATTCAACTTTGCATCCTGAAGAGTGCTCCCTCGGAGGAGGCAGATGCGCAGTAAAGGTTTACTTAGTTGCTAAACTAGACAAAACTAGATTATAACAAAAGATAGTCTTTCCTTAGAAATGGTTAAGATTCTGACAGCATTAATGTTTGCCGGGCTGGCGAGCATGGTGGATTAATGTCCTTCTTTATAACTAAACAGGCACTCGGGAGTCCTGAGTGTGGCGCAGCTCTTAGAGATTGGAATCACCTTCCATTGAGAAAAGTAGCTTTTCCTGTACTCCCTCCACCACTCTTTTTTATTATTTTAAGTAAAAAATACAACTGTACAAGATCTCCAAAAGTCATATTAAAAACTGAAAATCTGTATACTTCCTACAGCTGAACTCACAGTGGCTGCCCTCAGATAATTTCTCAGTTTCTTTTATATTTTGTCTACTAAGGACGCAATATGATCCTAAACTTACGCACATGTTGGTCATTAAGAGAAAGCAAGATGTAGACCCAGGTGAGAGTTATTAAGAAAGTTTCCATAGAACTGTGCCTGGGAAGAAGGAGTGGCTATGGACAGATATATGGATAGATAGAGAAAATAGAAAGGGCTTTCCAAGAAGAAAGAAGGAAAAAGAAACAATGAAAAAATGCAAGCAAACAATTTTAACATGTATGTTATTGTAGGATGTGCAGTCTGACCAGAAGAGATGGTTTACCCTAGAACCACAAGAGCATATTAGTCACTAACTCCTGGTCAAATCAGATGAAGGAGCAAATATGTGAAAAAACAAAAACTGAAGCTACTGCAGGGAACAGGGCAGAGGAGGAAAGGACTGGAGCCCTGCCTGCTGAGTTGCCTTGCCCTCCCCAAAGTCCCACAGTACTCTCCCTGGATCTCCTCCCAGTAAGACTGCAAAATCACCAGCCAAGTGGAAAACAGCAAATAAGATGCAAGAAGTAGAATGGGGCCCAAATTATGAGGTGCCATGAAAACACCCAGAAAACACTCTTAATTCTGCTCTCTGTCTCATACTGCACATATTGGTTCTTTATAATATTTAAGCTACATAAAACATTTTTTAATGTCCATGCTACACATATATCTGATTCCCCCCCAAAAAAAATTTTAGAAATTTTGAAATGAATGGATATACGGATGGCTGAGTGAATTCCAGCTTCCATTGAAGTAAACAGCAAGTCGTCCCTAAGTCTTTGTCAGTAGCTCTCTGCAGTCTAGTTTATGTCCCCCAGTTGCCAGCAGGGAATTCAGTTTTGAGTATGAATGCACAAATTTTGGTTGAGCCAGCCTTCCCAGAAGAGACAAAGTCTTCAGGGACTCTTTCTAGATCAGAGCTTAAGGATGCACATTCAAAGGCTTTATATAATGATTCCTAAGAGAAAAAAATTCCAAAGCACAGTTGTTTCCCAATGCCTTAATTAATAATTCACAAGCTTCTTGAAGGTACAGAGCCCTACGTTGGCTACTTTACAGCTCTTAGAGGAAATGCAGGTCTTTTATCTAGAATGATATCTGTCAATTTAAATAAATTAATAAATATATTTTTTTTTAAAAAAAAAGAGTGAGAAATACTCTTCAGGCATAATGTGGTCAGAGATTTACCCAAAATCTCAGCACATGAAAATAACCTTACTGTGTAGAAGAGACATCTGGGAGTGGGCTTGAAAGGATGACAATGGGCTGTTTTCTATTATTTTCTTGTAACCTGCTGGGCCACAGACATACATGCGCTTGTGCTCTTTTAACTTGGGGATAATACAAGTAGAGAGGCATCGTGATTAAGAGAACATTAACGCATCTGCGGACAGGGGCAATAAAAACCACAGATTTTGTATTTCTTCCAAATAGAAAAATTTAAAAACCTACTGGATTTATAAAGGAAAGAAAAGCAGCAGTTTAGAAAAATTTTGAGATATATTTAAATTTAAAAAAAAGACTGCCATCATTTTTAAGATACTGGAAGCCTCCCCTAAGTAACTGTTAGCTTCTACAGGTCTCTTACATGTGAAAACAAAAAGAAAAAAACATGCATCTAAAATTATAGTTCTTTAAAATTCACTCTTTTTCTCTTTTACCTTATATCTAATTATATTTCTCGGATTATATAGCTCATAGTACCCTACATTTTGATTTCTGACCAATAAATCTATCAGCTAGGACAAAGCAATTATTCAACATATTTTTATGAGACATCTGCTTGATGTCAAATAGCATGTTAGTTGCTGAGGAGGCATTGATTTTAAATGAATTGAAAAATAAATAAACAAACATGCAGAATCCTTTCTAGTATGAGAGACAGACACCAAACAAATAATCATAAAAACAGATGTAATGTTACAACTTTCACATAAGATGTATGATATCATGCAAGAATAATAGATATATGATATCACACAAGGATAAAAACCCATTCTTGGTGAATTCATGGGAGGCTTCCCAAAGATTTTAGGTAACATTTGTACCTAGGGTGAAAGGATGACTAGGAATAAACTAGACAAGAGAGTGGGGTAGAGCAGGACATGGTGAGAATGAAGTTCATAACCAGCAGAAAAGACAGAATGTCAGAAGATGCTGCTTTCAAGGTTCTCAGTAGGACCAGTGGGGTTAGTTCAGAGACTACAGGGGGTGGCATGATTCTAGGAGAGACTGAGGAAATTATTATAGAACAGCCATGCAGGACATTGAAGGTCATGACATGAAATCTGGTTTTATATTAAGCACTATGCAAATCAATTGGAAAGGTCCCAGCAAGTGAAGTGTCAGGAATGAGGTTACATGATCAGATTTTCTTTTTCAAAATATTGTTTTGGTTGCATTATTTAGGTAGCAAGAGAGCTTTGAGGTAATCCACAGTTAATAATAGTTTGGACTAGGGTAGCAGCTATGAAGATGGAAAGTAGATGAAATGGAAAGATATATAAAAGGGAAATCTTCAGGAGACTGGCAATAGGAGCCGAAGGAGAGAAAAGGTGTCCAGTAAGCCTAGAGACTCTGCTTTGTGAAAGTAGATGGATGCCAATAATAAGCTAACACTACATACCTATTAGAATAGCTAAAATCCAAAACTCTGAAACACCAAATACTGGCAAGGATGTGGAGCAATAGGAACTCTCATTCATTACTGGTGGGATGCAAAATGTTACAGCCACTAATACCATTTCTATTAAATATTCTGCAGGGGTTTCGAATCATTCAGATTACTAGCAAAAAACGTGTAGCACACATAGGACTTTAACTGAAAAAGGTTGAATGAAAAGCTGCAAGCAGGGTTAGAGGGACGAACAAGACATGGCAAAGCATCCAGATATGGGAAAAGTTCCGTGCAGTTGCTATCAGTAGACCAGGATAAGGAAGAGAGGGAACATTGATGGGGGCGTTGGTTGGGGAGAGGGGGCATGATCACAAGTTTTATTACTGGAATTGCGGCAATGTTCTACTTCTTGTCCTGTGTGATGATAGTTCCACAGAGGATTGCTCTGTAACAAAATCATTGACTTGAACATTTTGCTCTATGCATAATCAGGAGGTTAAAAAATTAAAGAAAATTGCTGATACAGATGCTGCATATATATGTGAACCAAAGCAACTAGATGTGACAACATCAACAAAAGTGAGTGGAGGTGACATGCAGGAGAGAAAAAATAATTAGAAGAAGGATAATTATATAATCACAAACAGGTTAATTAAAGCAATTATAAAGGGGGTGCATGAAAACAATTTCTCAGAACGTGTAAGGAAGCAAAAGAAAGAGAGGGAGGGAAGGAAGGAAGGGAGGGAAGGGAGGAAGGGAGGAAGGGAGGAAGGGAGGGAGGGAGGGAGGGAGGGAAGGAAGGAAGAAGAGGCAGGAAAGTGAAAACAAAAATAAGTTTTTATTTATCCCTTAGTATTTTATTTGTGGCTTTCATTCCCAAGAGGTTTAAGGATGCTCCCCTGAGGCCTAAGGATTTTGCAGCCAAACCTTAAATAGTAACATAAGATCTAAGGGAAGAACGCAGTGGGCAGGGTTTGAAGATGACCCTCTATCTGATTTCAAGCACCGTAGCTCTGCTGTAATCTGTCCAAATACTGGGTTTCTCTGTAAGACTGGAATTGAAGGAATGATTATTTTAAAAAAGCAGGAATTTTGTGAATAAGGAAAGCAAGTGCCAAAGGATGAAGTGACTACTGCAGGGTCATAAATAGATACTGGCAGAGTCGTTTGGTTAAAGCACATCTTTTGAGTCTTCAGCACATGCTTTTTCTACTGCAAGAGAGATGACTCACATCATCCTGTTCTCTCAGAGTATCAAAGTAACCCTAAAACAAAGCAAACAAGCCAACAAAGGAAACAAAAAATCCCTTCTGTTAATTACCATGACTCGTGCCTATTTTAGTGCGTTACACTTTTTGTCAAGAAGATCTCTGAACTTCACGTCCTCAGGTACACGGTGATTGCTTGTGCTCTCTGAACTTGATCTCTTAACTCCCTCATCCTGTTGGACCTTCCTGATGCACCACTAGCCAGCTTTGAACTGTTGCCCATGACACCTCTGTGACTAGAAAAAGAGCAGAAATATATCCTGCCCTATGGACTTTCAGAAAGTTCATCCACATAATTAAACACCTGAATACCACAGAATTAAATTGCTAAAAGCATTTGGAGGCATTTACAATTTAAAAGGTAAAAAAAGTCTGTGATCTAAATAATACTTTGCAAAAAAAATGTGACTTATACAAGAGTAACTAAATATATTGTACATCTGTTGCTTTCTGGTAGCAAATAGTTTGCTTAAAAATGCTATCATGTAATGGTTCAAAGGGACGGGCATAATATATGTTTCAGTTTAGTTGAAATGAAAGGTTAATGAAGATGATATTTTGACCTCAAATGCTGGTGGATAATGACAGCTTGTTTTCCAAAGCACACTAGAGAGCAAAATAAAATTAAATTCATAGAAATCAGTATTGAAACAGCTGCTGACACACCCTTTCCACCTATTCTGTCTGGCAGATCTGTACTCAGACACATTTGTCATTTCCATTTTAAGATTTATCAATGGCAGTGATAGGGAGATGGCACTGGATGCTTACTTCTAAGTAAAAGGCAGCAAAAACTGCAAAATGCATAAATTATTTTTCAAGAATGTCATATTTAAAGATAATTTTATAAATACAACAGCTCATCTATACTATCAGGCAGCTAAAGCATCAGTTAAACAAATTTTATAGAAGTTTACTGATGTTGGGGTCCTGTCATAGACACTCTTAGTTAATAAACCAGTATCTGCTTCCTTCTAACTTAAAACCTGGAGTTGCTTCAGGGCGAGAATGTATTGAGGTTTGCATCAGAGGCTGGCTTTCCCAGCCTCCTTAGGAGATAGGTTTGGCACACTATTATGAAAGGGGACATGAGCAAAAATATGTTGGTGTGGCCTCTGGAAGGGCACGGCACCACGTTAAACAGGACAGATAGTATTAGCAAGGGTCTTTTCCCTTCTTATTACATTGACAAGCATGCAGTTGCTAGAATTGGGGTAGAGATTTTACAACCATGAGGCAACAAGCATTAAGAGAAGACCAAGGGGAAAAAATTCACAGCTGCCTACCTCCAGACCACTTGTCATATGAGAAAAACAGATTCATAACTTTTTTAAGCCTCTGTAAGTTGAATATTCTATTACTTACATCTGAAAGCATTTCTAACTAATATGCTTCTTATAATTTTATTCATATTGATGGAAACCTTTCTAAAATACTGCATCTTTCCTCCCTTATTAAAAATAATACATTGGATGGGTTATTTGTCTTTTTTACATTTTTTTCCTTAATGACTTGGCATCACATTAAGATGTAAAGTTAACTTTTTTCTAAATTATACCAGCCAGAAAATAAGTATTGCTACTCTCATATCGTGGGCTGCAACTAGAATAAGGCAAGTGAGTCATTCACCTTGGGTATGTAATCTAAGGCAGAATCAAAAAATTTAGTAATCCAGATAAAGACAATAATATCTTCATGAAATTTTTAAAAATTAATGCAAACAAAACCCATTATGTATAAAATATCTAAATTTCAAATAAAAGCAAGATCAGTATTACTAATGTTCCTTTTGTTTCAGGCTCCAATATGCCAGACATAGCATTTCTCTCTCACTACTACCGTTTAGGTCATAATAGACCAGGAGAATTGAATATTACTAGACACTAAAAGACCAGGCTCTTTAATGCAGCAATTTTAGCACCTTGTACACACCCTGCAATGTACACAGCATTTGTGACAGGTTTTTTTCCCTCCTGTTATTTTGAAGCCTTTGTTCACTTACTCATGGAGTTCTGGAAGATGGCTATAGTCACTAGAATTCTCGATTCCAATACAAGCAGAGTATTATATGAATTCAACAGTGCCCTAATCAGACTCCCCCAAATCCAAATCCGTAAAGTTATCCAAATATAAATGTATTTCCCAACCTCTTACCTATATACAAACATTTCTGGAATGTCAATTGCTTAAGATTTTAATTTGGTTCAGCAAACATTTATTGAGCACTTTACAGTCATCAGGCACTATCGGACTGGAGGATCCAAAAACTGAAAGAAGAAAAGATCCCTATGTTGCTTAAAATATTTGAAATACTCATTTCTCAATTACCTATGGAACTGAAACGTAAAACTCTGTCTTATGATTAATTATCAGGTGAACTGATGATGGAATAACTAATACATCAAGAACAAAGAGAGCTTTGACAGGAAACGTGGAGTAGGACCATGTTTATCTAAGTCCTCGAACAGTCTCAAGGGAATAGGAACTGAGAGCAGGTGCACATGTGGGGCAAATGTCTGGAAGGATAATGGTGGAGCACGGTGTCTGGGCATTCTCCAATCCATAAGGAATAAAACTGACTGTATTAGGGCTTTTGTAGCAAGGAGGGGTCAGGGACAAAGCCCTTTTCCTTTCTGTCTCTAGGCAAGCCCACCCGGTTCAGAAAGGGCAGGATCAAGCTCAAGGTGTCAGATGTAGGCCTTTTTATGCCATCAAATAGTGAGATGAGAGGCTCTTTATGCTCCCTATAGGATATCAGTGGAATTAGCGATGAGAGGCAACACACATCAGTGAAAACTCATTATGACTCATCCCTTTTCAATTATCTAAGAGTCTCCCTCTGTGATAAAGAAATCATCAAAGAAATGGAACTTAACTGATTTTAAATGTTTTTTTAAAAGTCATAAAGAATTGAAGGTTCTGTAAAGTTGAATCACATTAAAGGTGAGTCATTTGCCTGCATCATTGACAAGCTTTTTTTCTTCCCAACAGAATCAGAGCACTACATTCGTTTGGCACTAAAATGGTACCTTCAACATATACTTTCCTAGCACAGGCAAAACATCAATAATCACCATCTGGGTTTGAAGTATACGTAAATACCGTGTTGGAACTCTCACGTGAGACTCAGCTAATGTTCTACATATTATGAAAAACTGTACAACTGTTAATTTAGAAGTAGCCTGATGAAATGGAAAATCATGGACTTTGGGGTCTGAAAAGAACTATTCTCTTGTTTGAGGGTCTGATTTTTCCCCCTGCTGCACTTCCTATATTCTTGCCTAATTTTATGCCCATCCTTCTTTCTTCCAAAGAATGAAGAAATCTGCAAGGATGCAGTTTACTGTATCTCAGGGCCCTCTGGGGATGCTATTCATGGTATCCAGGCAGTTCCTCTTTGATCTTTAGATTTTCCAAACCATCCATCATCAACTCTCATTGAAAAGCTTACATTTTTTTTTTTGCCTAATTGATATTTATAAGCCATTACACTAAAGAATAGCAAAATACACACTCTGAGTAGACATGAAATAGTTACCTAGATAGACCATATTCTGGGTCATAAACCAAATCTCAATAAATTTTTAAGGATTAAAGTCATGCAAGTGTCTTCTCTGTAACAAAAAATATTAGAAATCAGTAAGAGAATGATATCTGGAAAAGTTCAAAATATTAGGAAGCTAAATAATTTTTATTTAAATTTAATTGATAAATAAAAAGTATATATTTATGGAGTATAATGTGATACTTCAATATATGTATTTTTGTGTGATGATTAAATCAATCTAATTAACATATCTATCACTTCACATAGTTATTTTTTGTAGTTAGAATATTTAAAATTACTCTCTTAGCAATTTTGAAATATATATTAACTATAGTCACCATGCTGTACAACAGATCTTATAACATATAACCAAAATGTTTGTACCCCCATAATATCCTGAAATAAAAATTTAAAAAATAAATAAAATAAAACAAAATAAAAGCTTATTCCTCATGTCTAAGTGAAATGTCGTACCCTGTGATCAACATCTCTCCATCCCCCATCCCCATCCCCAACCTCTGGTAAGTACCGTCTACTCTCTACTCCTATGAGTTCAACTTTTTTAGATTCTACATGTAATTAGATCACATTGTATTTGTCTTTCTGTGTCTGACTTATTTCACTTAGCATAACATCCTCTGGATTTATCCACGTTGCTGCAAATGACAGGATTTCCTTATATTTTAAGGCTGAATACTATTCCATTGTGTATATGTACCATATTTATACATTCATCCGCTAATGGAGATTAAGGTAAATTCCATATCTTGGCCCTTGTGAATAATGTTGCAATGAGCATACAGATATGTCCTCAACATACTGATTTTGTATCTTTTTTTTCATGTTGCCTCAATCCTCCAGTCAACTATGCTTCCTCCATTTTTACAGTCAATCAAAATCCCATCAATGGCCCACTGTGTATACCACCATGAAGAAAACCATGAAGGAAGCCGCTGCCCACAGACTTGTGTGTGTTTGGCCCACACAATGTTTGACCAAAAGATGAAATACCTTGCCAATCTTTTTTAAAGTTAGAAGATTAATAAAAATCTAAATTTCTACCTTTTTGAAAAACTGGACAGTGTGGCAATACTGGGACTGTTGCAATATGGCAACATTGCCTGGGGCTGAGTAGGGGCTTCTGGTTTTAAAGGTGCAGACCATTCAATCTGCCACAATCAACCCTAATATGTTTTACTCATTCATATTATGGTTAGACATCTTTTAGACATTGAGTTTATAATCCTTAAGGTTGATGAATCATAGGAACTACTGCAAAATGTCACTATGACCTAACACATTTATAATCTTCAAACCACTGATAGGTAGTAATAATAATTATAATCATAATAAACACTTACGGTATTCTTGCTATATGCTAGGTGCTGTCCTAAATGTTTTATATAGTTAACTCATTTACACTTCACACAATTCTGAGAGAAGTACTAATATGATCCCTAGTTTAGAGATAAGGAAACCATGGCACAAAAGTGTCATTGTTGGAATAAAGTTAGATAATTGTGAGGCTGCTCTGAGAAAATTCAGTGCCATACAACATTGATAATAAATATAATAAATATTATAATAATTATATTATCAATGTTATCATTAGTGTTATAGCATATCCATTCCAACAACTTACCTGGCAGGAAGGCACAATTATTGATGTGAAAAAAATACAGATTTTTACGTCTATACTCATTATTAAATTTTCTTCCCACAATGAATAAAACAATGTATGCAAACAAGAGAAATACACAAAAAGGAATAACTTTGGAAGGAAGTAAAGATAAAATTATGATAATAGATCCAGTTAAGTTTGGTTGTTAATTTAACTTTAAAACTTAAAATTATCACATTAATTATAATTTTCAATTTATTTGGTTTTTGTTTTGTTTTTTAAATAGTGTTGGGCATTATATAAAACCCGACGTATTCTTTTCATGCTACTCTGATGGAGAGTATGTTTGAGGCTAAATTAACACCAATATATCCAGCCCTTACATTTATCTCAATGCCTTTCCCTAGGTCTTTTTAATCCTGCAGTAGCTTAAGGCTATTTTTCAATAACAAAAAAAGTTGAAAAGGCAATTGTAGGCTTTGTTCAAATAAAACCTCCTCCTTCCCCATTTTCATTCCCTGGATGCCGACTTTATTTGATGTCCCCAAAGCCAGGTAGTGTACTAAAAGCAGAGTCTGGATGATAATAATGGATGTAATATTTCAGTGCCTACGTGTTATTAATGACTGACAGTATTTCACTTTACAGTTTGTGAACTTCTTTCACATTTTCTCTTTAATCTTCACCATAACCCTGTAGGATATTAATACATGGGTGATTAGTAATATCACAATATAAATGTGACTTATCTTGACATAGAATATTATGGGCACATAAAAATAAAGGGCATCAGCTGTGAATCTCTGAATTATTTAGATTGTTATTGTGATTTCATTATTTGGATCCAAAAGGGACTTTACAGATCCTCTGGACCAACTACTTCATTTTCCAGAGAAGAAACCAATTCTCAGTGAGTTAGTGGCAGAATCAGGGCAAAAAAACAGTGTCCCGATTCCCATTTCAGATATCGTTCCATTATAACATAACTTATTTTCTGAAAATAAAATGGTAAAAGTGTACACAGTTTTCCTCTATTTGCAAAAGTAGGTTCTATTTATACAAGAAAGCTATAAGGGAGAAACTTTAAACAACCATAAAATATAATTAGTAGAACACCAGTGTGAGTGAAAAGCAGATTTTTTTTGTCTTCAGTAGAAGAGATGGGAAGTTAGGGGGAGGTAATAACCCCCATTTCACAGACTGTAGTTTTCAATAAAGGAATCTCACTTCTGAAAGTGAAAGTCACACTAAATATCCATTCCGTAGGTTAAACCATGCAGATTTTTAATTGTAAGAGTTTATTAGCATTGCTCAGTGATTCAGTTGTCCTCTCCGTGATAGCAGAAGTGCAATTCCACTGTATAAAGTTTCTATGTTCAATTTTATTAGTCATTATTTACTGGGATTTATACATGCTTATTAGTATTCAGTGTATAAAGGTACAGAATAAATAGTGTCCCTATCACCAATCAGCTAGCATTCTAGCCACTTAATAACTTTAGATTGCAACTATGGATGGATTGTGTTCCCAGGGGTAACCCCTCCACCTACGCCTGGATCTCATCTCCTCCCAGTATGTCTCAGCAATGCTCCAGCAATTGTGCCTCTTTCTCCTGCATCATCAATTTCTCCTTCTCTACTGGTTATCTTCCTTCAACCCACAAACATGCTGCAACCTTTTCCACCTTAAACTTTAAAAAATTTCTTTGGTCTCATATCCTTCCCCACTTGTCATTATATTTTTCTGCTCTGCTTGATAAAAAAAATTTCTAGAAAGATGTTGTGGGTACCCACCTTCCCCATTTCATTTCCTTCCTTTCCTTTTGACTCATCACCAATCAGGCTGCTCTGTCAAGGCCTCTGATGACCTCCACATTGCTATATCCAGTGGTCAATTCTCAATCTTCATTGTCTTTTATTCCTCAAAAATATTTGACTAAATTGATCACTGCTTCATCTTGAAACACATCCTACATACAGCCTCCAATGACATCACTCTTTTGGTTTTTCTTCTTTTTATCTGGTGAGTTTTTCTCAGACTGTTTGCTAGATGCTTATGATACCCCTACCTTTTGTTAGGGTCTCTGCATAAAGTCACCAGAGTGTTTCATGTCTCTACCTGCCCTCTCTTCCTTAATGATCACATTCATTTTTATGGCTTTATATATCATCTACATGCTTCCCAAATTTTTATCTGTCACCCAGACTTCTGAATTTCTCTGTGAAATCCAGAATGTTATATCTAATGTTTGCTTAACACTTAATATTCTTCTTGGATGTCTGATAATTATCTGAAAATAAATTGGTCAAAAATCTAACTCCTTATTCTCAGACCCCAACAAAATGGCACATCTCCCCACACATTCTTCCCCATCTCTACAAATAATCACTCAGTTCTCTTAGCTACACATGTCCCTCATTTATGCCTGATCACCTTTTAGGCAGTTACACCCCTTGCCCTGACAATACCTAGTCTTCTTCTACATTAATTAGGGTTCTCAAGAGAAATAGAACAAACAGATAGGTAGGTAGGTAGATGGATGATAGATAGATAGATGATAGAGATTTATGATAAGATGTTGGTGCATATAATTATGAAGACTAAGAAATCTTGTGGTCTGCAGTCTGTAGGCTGGAAACACTGTAAAGCCAGTGGTATAGTTTAAAGGAATCAGAGCCAGAGAGTTAACGGTATAAAAGAGCCCAAAGTCTGAAGGCTTGAGAACCAAGACCTCCGAGAGCAAGAGAAGATCAGTGTCCCAGTTCAAGCAACCAGGCAGAGAAGGCAAATCTTCTCTTCCTCCACCTTTTATTCTATCCTGACCCTAAATGAATTAGATGACGCTCACCCCCATTGGAGAGAGGAGTCCACCTCACTCAGTCCACTGATTCAAATCCTAATCTCTTACATGACTGCCCACACAGACACACCCAGAAATAGTGCTTAACCTGACATCTGGATATTCTACAGTCCAACCAATTTGACAGATGAAATTAACCATCATACATTCTCTGCTTAATTTTTCTTATAGTCACTTATCACCACCTGACATAAAAATGCTAGATTGTAAACTCCGTGAGGGCAGCAACTTTGTCTGTTTTGTCCACTGCCATGTCCTGACAGCCTGGAATTCTGCCTATCTTATAACAAGTACATAAATATCTGCTAACTAAAAACTAACTTTCAGAAATAAATATTCCTTAACACATAGTCTTCTTTATGAATAGAAATCCATTCATAATCCATTCTGTTAGTCTTCAAACCCTACTGAGTCCTTAATCTCCTCTCTATTTTGTCCACTCCAGCTACTCATACTAATGGCTCCAACTTGGACCCTATCACCACTCAGAAATATACCACCTCGGAATCCTCCAGCATCCTGTTCTCTGCCCATAATCTTCTCATTCCTCCAGGAATTACCAAATTACCCATTTTTCCTGGCCTCCTTCCTTATTCACCCTGGGCTGCATGCTTTTTCCCCTGAACAACTCTATGAACCAACATATCAGTTCAGTTCAATCCCCTTGCCTTATTGAAACTTCTTGTAGGTTTTTCGTTTGCTTGTTTCTTGTTTGCCTGTTTTTTTTTTTTTGTTGTTGTTGGCATTTAGCCATACAAGTTCCTGATTTAAAACAATATACCTTCAAACTTAAGCAGCCCAACATAAGCCCAGTCTCTAGGTCAGACTGCCTGGGTTCAAGTAAATAAGGGTTGTAAAACTTACCAGCTAAGTATATCCGGGCAAATTTCCTAACCCAAAACCTTGGTTCCCACACTGATATAATGGAAATAATAATTGGACTTATTTCAAAGGCTACTTGTGAAAACTAAATGAGCTAATCTAAGTAAAGTTCTCATCACAGTAAGTTACTATTACCATTAATACCCAAATTGTTGAGCATGGCAAAAGAATATCATAAAAACACCATAAATAGGAGTGCCCAACAATGCGTGAGCCTTCCAATCCTGCTCAGCAATGTATTGTATTTATTGATCCTTAGTTATCTCCCTCTCTCATTTTGCTGACCTTTATTCCAAATCTTCACTCTCCTCTCAAGCACTTACTCTCTAAGAGTATCCACATTTGCACCCATCTGATCCTCTGTTTTCCAGTCCCCAGGATAAGGAATCAACATTTTATTCAAGGATGACTTGTCCATTTTCATTCTGTATACCTTCCATCATGATCAATTACGCCTCCTCTCTCCTAATCCTTAGTCTCTTCTTCACTACTGACACTATTTCTCAGCTTATTAAAATAGTCAAGCTTGTCCTATAGGTTTTTTGTTTTTACTTTTTTAAGTTTTCTTGGCTCTGTGATCCCACTTAGATAGTGTCCTCACAACCTCAGTCTTTTCAGCCAGGCTTCTTGAAAGAACAGACCTGTCTCACATTAGCAATTCTCGACTTCCCATTAAACTCTTAGCCCCTTAAACTTGCATTTTGAGCCTTTTCCTTGAAAAATAAATATTATTGAACACATGATTTTAAAATTGCCTAAAATGTTCTAAATTTCTATATCATTTTGAACTTACCATCTCCCACAATAGAAATATTTTTGTAGTGTAATAAACTGTTAATTATTTCTCTTGACAATGATAGTGGAGTCAGCAATTATAACTATCCAGCCCCATTTGGATGAATTCTTTTCACTTGAAAAGTTTTGCTTATATTTTTAAATTTGTTTTCAATGAAATGAGGCCAGCTATTTTTATTTACATTTTTCCATGTTTTTGTCACAATATTAATCCTACCCAAGTTAGCTATTTATTGAATATTTATTAAGTTAATAAATACATGAATAAATTCTAATTAGAAGCTTTATGAATAGATTTAAATAATACTTGTGGAGATTGATAATACCTATGATTTTTGTTTATTTGCATTGCTGTTCTGTGGGACCGTATTTCATTAAATGAAAAGAACTCCGTGGAGTGTCATTGTGCAGATTCCTTTTTGGACAGCTATGAAGTACTAAAGCCATCAGTCAATTCAGTAAAACTCATCAAATAGTTAATTGACCAATTAAAATAAAGATTGATTGACTTCCCACCTTCTCAATGAGTTAATTTTACTTTGTAAAATTGCCGCTTGAAGAGAGCTTTCTGAAGCTTCAGACATTGGCCTCAACCGTTCATCATTCAACAGTTTCTGAGTTAGAAGCAGTGACTGCAAGAAACTCATTTGGTAGGAAGGGGAATTATACGGAGGAGCGGAGGGTGCCAGTCAATTTGTCAGACGCTTTCCCATTAAGGACTGTTAGAGATAAGGGTCAGTCTTTGAGCTGGGAACAGATTCTAAACACACACTTTCCTATTAGGCAGTTTTACAAAGAGCCAAATTCCAAACCATTTGGAGCTTTGAAGATAAGGATACACACATTGCCAAGTTCCTATCAACTGAGCTGCCATTGTTATTAATTATTGTAATAATGACTCACACACAAGAGGCATCACCTGACATGCATTGACTCAGTGCATTACCAATCGAAAAAGGAGAGACCACAATAATAGCAGACGTGAGGGAAACCTGGCAGTCCCTTTCCATCAAATGACTTCTGTTATGAATAGTCAAAATTTTTATTATTAATTTAGTTTGGTTGATATTGGTTTCAAGTTTTGTCCTTAACTGAAAATGACTGTCCAAGATTGATAACATTCATTAGATCAATCTTTTGTAAATATCTATAAAGAGAGCAAAGAGATAAAAAATCAGGCCTCATCCTTACAGCATTTAATAGCCAATAGGGAAGCTACATAGAAAATGCCACAACACAAAGCAGTATATGGTTGGCGTGAGAAGTCCAGAGTGACTTTGGGGGTCAGAGGCGGATGAGCTCCTTTTCACTTGGGGAAATCAGGGAAAGGCAAAGAATTCTTGTTGACAGATGGCTGGAACTGCAAGAGGAAAGTACATTCAAGTAAGGAGAATAATTTGAGCATAAGGAGCTTCGTGCATATTTAGCAAGTGGTGAACAGACCAGTTTACCTGGGAGATAAAGTTTATTTAAATGAGTAAGAGATAAGAATGGAGAAGTGATTTTGGAGCATATAAAGTAAAAATACCAGAAATAGAACAATGATGATAAAATCAAAAAAGGGAATTATATAAAGGAAGCAATTAAACTCTCTTTTCATATATACCAAGGATAATTCCCAGACTTGGAGTATATCCCCAAACAGACGTAAAACCAAAGTGTTCACAGTCATCCCACAATTCTGTACATTTCCATATTGATACTTGTTTTTGTCTTCTTTTGCCGTTGTGTTGATATTATTACAATCACTTCCTGTACATTTTACATCCTGGGTTCAGATTATACTCACATTCATACTCTTTTTGTTTGTCTGTTTTTTGGGCTTTTTTAAAAATAAGCTTTTTATTTTATGGTAGTGTTAGATTCACACAAGTTGCAAAGATTGCACAGAGAGTTCCCATGTACCCAGCACCCAGTGTCCTCTGTTATTAATATCTTATATTAATATGGTATGTTTGTCAAACATAATGTCATATTACTGATACATTATTACTAATTTCCATACCATATTCATATTTATTTAGTTTTTATCTAATGCTGTTTTTTTCTGTTCCAGAATCCAATTCAATATACCACTTATATTTAATTTTCAAGTCTACTTACTGCAACAGTTTCTCAGACTTTCTTTGTTTTTGGGTGACTTTGAGGAATAGTAGTCAGGTGTTTTGTAGAACGACCCTCAATTTGGGTTTGAGGTTTTTCTCACGATTAGGTTGGGGTTACAGGTTTTTGGGGGGAAGACACAGATACAAAGGGCCATTTTTAGCACATCATATCACAGGTACCTACTATCAATGTGACATCACTATTGCTATTAAGCTTGATCACGTGGCTGAGACAGTATTTCGCAAGATTCTGCACTGCAATGTAATTAGTAAGTCTTTCCCTGCTTTTTCTATACTGTACTCTTTGGAAGGAAGTCACAGTGTTTTGCCCATACTTAAGGAGTCAAGGAGTTATGTTCCACCTTCTTGAGAGTAAAGTGTCTAAGCAAATTATTTGGAATTCTACATAGCAGATTTATCCTTTGCCTCTCATTTATTAATATTTATTTATTCAATCATACATTTATAGCAGTATAAACTCATGGGTAGTTATTTTATACTTTGTATTATAATCTAATACTATGTTATTTATTTTGTTGCTCAAATTATTCCAATGTTAGCCATTAGGAGCTCTTTCAGTTGATTCCTGAATCCTTTTGACATGCCTCCAACAGATTTTTTTTTAGTTCTTCCTTATTTTCTGGTACTATAATATGGTCTAAGCTCATTTTGTGTATTCCCTGCTCCTGCTTTAGAATCAGCCATTTTTCCAAGGAGTCCTGTTTCCTTTACTTGGAGAATGATACTAGAAACCAGGTCTGGGCTCTGGATATGCACATTGCAACTGGGGTGTCATTACTTGTCGGCCCTCTCACCAAATGTACCTTAGAAATATATGCATATGTACTAACTCATGAATATGCACATATCTAATTATTAATATTTCTACATTTAGTCATCTATATCTAAACTAAACATGAGTTCATATTGATGTATCCAACTATAATCCAGTACAAAATGATTTATTCTTGCCTTCCCTCTTTGCTTAGCTGTAACCTCCCATGACAACAGTAAGAAACCTAGCTCCCACCATCCAGACGTACTTGTACCTATTTCTCCAATCCTAGGATACATGCATAGTGGTTTCAGATTTGTTAATCTGTACCCCTATGAGAAACAACTTTATCAACTAGGCTACAGTGATCATATACAGTTCCTTTTGTCTTAGTCTTAAAGTCTTCATTCATTTCCAAAGTTACTTAGGTCAGTACCTTTTGTTTTAATTAATACATTTCATTTTTTACAGCAGTTTTAGGATTGCAGAAAAATTGAGCAGAAAGTATAGAGAACAACACATCTCTTTTTCTGCCTGTACACAGTTTCCATGTTATTTCCTATTATTAATATTTTTCATTAGTGTGGTACAAATGTTGAACAAATATTAATACAGTAACTAGAGTCCATAGTTTACATTAAGGTTCAGTCTTTGTATTGTACAGTTTTGTGGGTTTGACAAATGTATAATATAATAGGTCCACCATTACAATATTGTATAGAATAGTGTCACTACCTTTAAAAAAATCCCCTGTGCCTCACCTGTCTAATATTACTCCCTTCTCAAAGCTCTGGCAGCCACTGAACTATTTAATGTCTCTACAATTTTGCTTTGTCTAGAATGTCATAAAAAATGAAATCGTGGAGCATGTAGCCTTTTCAAATTAGTTTTTATCACTTAACAGTATGCATTTAAGGTTCCCCATGTCTCTTTGTGGCTGATAGCTCATTTCTTTTTTATCGCTAAATAATATTTCATTGTATGGATGGACTATAGTTTACGCACTCACTTATCGAACGACAGCTCAGTTGCTTCCAATTTTTGGTGATTATTGATAAAGTTGTTAAAAACATTCCTGCATATAAATTTTAAAGTCAGTGGGTAAATGTCTAGGAGCATGCATAGTAAGATTTTAGCTTTGTCAGAAACTACCAAAATGTCTTCCAAAGTGCCTGTACCATATTGCATTTCTGCCAGCAACGAATGAGATTTTCTGTTGTTTTTGCATCCTCACCAGTATTGGCAGATTTTTGGATTTTAGCAATTCTAATATATGTGTAATGATATTTCATTCTTGTTTCAATTTGCAATTCCTTAATGACAAATTATGTTGAGCATTTTTTCATTCGCTTATTTTCCTTCTGTATATTTTCTTTGGGGACGTGCCTATTCAGATCTTTGCCCATTTTTCATCAGGTTGTTTGTTTTCTTTTTGCTTAGTTTTCATAGTTTTTTGCATGTTCTGGATACATACATTCTGAATATTCTTGATACGTATCAGGTATGTGATTTGCAAATATTTTCTCCCAATCTGTAGTTTATCTTTTCATTCTCTTAACAGTGTGTCTTTCAGAGTTCATTTGTTTTAAAAACTTTGAATTCAATCAGTAATTTAAACTGATGAATTTAGTTCTATTTTTGTACTGGTTTAAGTATAAATGTACTTTTTGTTCATGTCTTTCAATTATTCAATCTTTAAAAGTCTGTTCACATGGGATTAGTCTCCAGCAATATTCTTAACTCAGTTTGATTCAAAATTCAGGGAACCAGGGAGGACTCACCATCATCGAAGTCTACAGCATCCTGTGGTTCCTCAGCAATGTCACTGTTCCTTTCCTCATAACGCTCAGTTGGGAGAATATCAAAGGAGCAAGTTTGCTTTTTTGTCGGTCATCTCCAACTACAATTCCATCAAAAAAAAGAAATAAATAAGAAGCCAATGAAGTGAGAAGAAAATAGATTCCATACCATTTAAAATGATTGCACTAATTTTATGTAGCGGTAAACATCAATTTATTCAGCAGTAGATTTCAATTATGTTTCTAATTTGCAAACGTTGCCCTCTAGTAGATCTCAAATTAGAGGGCTAAGTGCTAAGGAATGACAAGATGATGACATTGCGATTGGAAATTCTTTTAAAAGATTCAGTGAACTATCTTGAAAGGTAGTAAATGATTCATCTTATTTATTGATAAAAGGCAAATATGATTTAGATTGGATTTATAACAAAGTTTCTTTGACAGTTTACTATTATTTCAGTTTGAGAGATATCTAGTTATAGCTGAGTCTGCCCTGGGATGATTGAGATTTGAATAAGTTTGAGGATTGCAATGGAAAATAACTATTTGTCCACTCTATATAATATTATAAGAACTTGTATAATTTTTATTATAATAGGATTGGTTGTGTGCACTAGAGCACTGGAAATAAAAAAAGCCATTTCCATCATATTCCCAGCATTGTGAGAAAATATCCCAAGAAGATATTTGTCTAATTCTTTTTAATTTTTTTTCAGATTCCCCTATCATGTTTTGTAGCCTCACCAATCGCAAAGAAATTTGAGACTCAGACAAACCAGCATTTATAATCACAGTTTAGCTCAGACAATGTACTAATGTCTGAGTCTTAGTTTGTACAACTAAAAAGACATAGGGAAAATGCATGCCTTTCAGGGTTATTGTGAGGGCTCATGGAAATAATGAACATGAAATTTCATCAGACCCTAGGACATTAGCTTCTCCTCCTTTGTATGTTCAACTTCCTTCCTTTGAAATACACTCAATGTCAGCTGTCATCATTCATATAGGATGCCAGAGTCATGAATTTCATGTTCCATTTCTTAAAATACCCAACCTCATGCACACAAAAGGTCCAGCTGCCCTCTTTCTTGCCCACACTGTCATTGTGCTCATCCTTCAGGTACCCAAGTGCTCCACCCCTTCCACTACCCCCTCTGAAAGCCTGCTCTGAATGAAGGACACTACACATTTAGGAACATTTTGAATATCTTTTTGCATATTTATTTCCATGAAGGTAGGAGTTGTGTCCTATTTACCTCAGACTATCTAGCATCTTTACAGTAAGTTCTCAGAAAATGTTTAGGAATGAGTAAAAGGTAGGAAAAGAGGCAGAGAGAGAAGGAAGGAAGGAGGAAGGGAAGGCTGTAGCTTACAGACAGACATGAAGAGCCTTTTCTCCCTTTTACAAACACACACACACAGAATAAAGCAAACTTTTGTTTCTTGATTAAATCGGTGGGGATTTTTAAAAAATCTGCAGCACATTAGTGTAAAAAGTTCTGCTTAGCTGCCTCTACTAGGCATAAATGCCTCCTCATGGTTTGTCTTATCACCCTTAGTACTTTGGTCAGATATGGGCTAAACTTTAAAGGTTTCAGATTTTCTGAGCCCTTGAATTTCTTCTTTCACTCCTCTAGTAATCCCAAACTCTCCAGGTTTCTTTATACCCTGAAAATGGTCTCATAAGCATCATTTATGCCTATGGCTATAATGAAGGAAAACAGGCATCACTCCACCCAGGCAAGTTTGTTTTTCCCAATATTTAACTTTAATGAAGTCTTATTGAATAAAACGTAAATGCCAGGGAAAGGTTTTAAAAATTGCACGTGGGGTTAGGGAGCATGTTGGAAAATTCCTTCTTGACCCTGAAAAATTTTCCCAAGCCAGGGTCAAAATTCAATTGTGTTCAGGGGGTGATAGATTAGACAGGATCCCAAAACTGATCTTTACTATCAAAAAGTATCACTTAGGGATTAGGGAATGCTCTTAAGGACAAAGTGGGTCCAAAGTTGGAGCTGCTCGGGTCTAGACTTCACATGCTGAGGGTCATTTGGTTTCACACTATGAGGGTTTTGGACCTCGAACCACCCCACCAAAAAAACAAGTCCCAGAACACCCAGCCTCCTGGGTAACCACTGTCCCTGACACTCTCTCCTTTTCTGCCTTTCATTCCCTTGCAACCTCTAATCTGCTTCCCAATCTCCCTTTCAGTGTATGAAAGGAATCTGTTTTGAAAAAGTCCACCTTAACAAGGAAATCGTTATTAAAACTGTCTGAAATACAGTTTATTCATTCAAAAAGCATTTATTGAATATATACCACGTGCTAGACACTATGGAAAGTAGGAAGAGCTCCGCCATAATGTCTCTCCTTGCAGTGCTTGCCTTATAAAAGATCCTACCGCTAAATGAGGATTTTTTTCATTTATTACTTCATTGTTTTCTCATTAAAGGCATTTTCTATTTCCAATGTGTTATGATTTATGTGGGGTAACAAAAAAGGGTTTTCTCTTTCCTCCGTCTTTTGTCAAATGGTTGCTTTGTTTAAAACCTATTACAATATCATTTCAGTTAAATCACATTTACTTTTATATAACTGTCTTTTGAAAGATACTGTATTATCTTGGAAGTTAATAAATATAAATAAACTGTATTTTCAGAATCAAATGACATTAAATTCATTTTATCTTTCTACTTTCCCTAAGACAGTATGGCTCTTGTAGCAAAGCACTACATTTTTTTTTTTTTTTGCCTCTTTAATTTTTCTCAGGGTTGTTTGCCTGTGGTTGTTGTCTCTTTCCTATTCACAAACATAGATATGCGACAAAGGTAACCACAGAGGCCCTGGCTGGAATCAGAGGCAATCTAGTTGTGAACATTCCTGCTGGAAACTTCTTGGTTCGGAGACATGCTTGTCTCCTGCTTCCTCTCTTGAGACAGTGAATGACCTAGGGATGAGGCACATAGTGAGGTCCCCAGCAATGGAAAAGGTATGGGTCACTTAATCATCACATGCACATACTATGTTACATGACCTCTAGTAATCGAATTTCTTTCTAGAACATTGCACTGAGTGTTTGTAATGTGGGAATGAACACTAGGCTGTTCACTGGGGTGTATTTCCCCCCCTCTGATATTGATGGAGTTATACCAAGTAGAAAACACCACCTTGGTCCATCATGCTCGTCTTCTTTATCCTGAAGGGTTATATATTATTGATTGTAATTCATCTCTGGGTATTTGATGTGTAAACATAAAGAAGTACTGAAAACAACCTCCCAATCTGTGGGCCAAAAAACTTAAAAATTTAGTTCCCCAGGATCTTTATTGAATTGGCTAGCGCTGTCTAAAATAAATGTTTCTTTTGTCAATTTTTCAGTGAACTTGTCAAAACCAAATAGAGGGATTTTCAGTGAGCTTTATTCTGTGTGTAAACACAGTGCTATTTATTCACCAAAGAAAACTGCTTCATGAAAACCAAATTATTACTGTGCCAACCAGTTTTTTCAAAGCTCTCTTAAGGTCTATAAAAATTTTTGCAGTGCATTTTGTTTTTAGAAAGATGTTGGCGATTCTTTCCTGTAGATGATGTAGAAGTAACAGACTCTGATCTATGTGACTACAAGGAAATATAAAGCACAGTTCGACCCTTTCTGGACACCTCTAGCTTGAATCAATATTGCAACCATAACCAAACATAATCAAATCATTTGTAGTGTTAAGACCCAGAGGACTGCAAAAGGCTCTGTAGGGGGCGTAAGGGCTCTTCTGATTCTTTCAGATTGACTGAGGAGCTGCCTCATCTTAATGACTCTAACTCAAACTGAAACCACTCCAAAAGGAGAGAAATGGGATATTAAGACGCAGATGACCTTTGAATCTATTTACACCCCTGGGCAAAAACAGCAGTGAGGCTGTGAGGCATTGTGAAGGCTATTCTTTAATAGGAGTCTTGTGTCGCCTGTACCTGCTTAAAAGATGTGAAGAGCCACAGGAAAGTTTTCACAATGGACTTCTTTCTAGTTTCCAGGCAAACCCCGACTCCAAACAAACAAAATTGTTTTTATATTTTGCTTTCCTTTGTTACATTTTTCAAGAATACAATCATCCTATCATCTTGCTGTATTATGGTTTCCAGTAATTAGACCCAGTGTCTGGGGCCTGTCAAAAGCACTGTACTAGTTAGTCATCAAGTCACTTTGATTAAATTCAATAAATAAGGCAGTAAACATGGTTTATGGTTTATTAAAAGTACAATTGATTACATACTGAAATATTCAGAGACCTCTGAATAAATCAACTAGTTAGAAAATTCAATATTTTCAGACAAGGCAAATTCATCCTCTAAGGACACTACAAAAATAAAAATTACCTCCTTGTGGTCTTATATGTTCAACTTTATGGAATAAGAGCCTAAGGCTGAAAGGGGAATTCAGAGACCATCTTTATTCATGTAAGACTAACTCATTCTACCTTAAAATGCCAACATCTTTTGTCTTGAAACTCTCCCAAATGAGAGATTTAAAAACCCCATTAACCTATCTGTACATCTCATAAAAACAATTAAGACATTCTTCTTATTTAACTTAAACCCTTTCTCGTGTAATTGTCTCTAATCTTTGGAAATGAAGGGTATTTGAGCCAGTAAGAACTATAATGAAAATGTTGTGTTTCTATCTAGCTCTCTATTTCTGCGGTATCTGACTCTTTTATACAAAACCCTCTACCTCTCCACAGGCAAGACTCTTGCTAAGGTCACAACTGACCTGAGTACTGCCATCCCCAGTAGCCTCTTCTGAATCCTCACCTTATTTGATCTCCTTCTAGAATTAAACCCAACTCACCATCCCTTATTACCAGGCCTCTCCACACAACTCTACATTGGGTTCTCCCATCATTTCTTCTTACTTCCTTTCCCTTCGTCCATCCTCTAGCCCTAGTGAACTCAGGTATTCAGTCCTCTGTCTTTTCTCTGCTTTCCTTTGGTGATATCACCCCCTCCAATAGCTTCTTAAACCAGTTGATATTAACTTTTAGATTGATACCAGGGGCTTTAACTTCTCTCCTAAACTCCATACATATCTCTTACTGCCACCCAGAAGTACTAAGGGCCTACCAGGTATCTCACACACCTAACAAGTTCACCTTCCCTTCCAAACCGACTGTGTCTTGATTAGTGACATCACTTTCTGTATAGTTGCCCAAGCCAAGGATCTCAGAGTCACCTTCAGCATCTCCTACTTCCTTGCCCTCTACATTAATTGGTAACCAGATTACACTAATTATGCTTCTGAAATGCCTCTCGATATATGCTCTTCTCTTTCCACTGACACTGACTGCCACTCAGGGCTTCAGAGTATCTCATCTGGTCTACTTCAGCACCTATCCACTTTCCTTCTTGCATTTATGCCTCAGAGATCTTTTAAAAGTCCAAATTCACTTTGCCAGAAAGACAGAACAGAGAAAATCTCTTCGATGGCTCACTTTTGCCTACAGGTGCAGAGTCAATCAACCTGCATTGAGCACATTATACCTGCTAGATACCATAGCAGGTCCTATGGCATGCACTACGTCTAAAGAGCATCACTCTAGAGGTTCTGAAAAATGAGTTCTCATCCCACATATGGGTCCATAAATTTTCTCTCCAGTCTTAAGTTTTGCCACTGTAAATGAGAGGTTACCTATAGTAAATGCTTTCTAAGGGTCTTTCAACCTCTGACTTCTTTTACAGAAGGGCAGTTAGTATAGTAAGATAATGTCAACAGACCAGTAATAGTGCTTTTGTATATCATTACAGATATTGGGAACTTAATTCTTACTTTAGTTCTATCAAACAATTGTTTATTTGGTGGGGGGGGGGGCATCTGTTCTGTGTCAGGCAACCAGAGGGACAGACAGAAGCATGAGTCTGTTCAAACGACCCAGGAACTTCTGACCTAGGTGTGAAAAAAATAGATTAAGTTATTACCCAGGGTATAAAACACCCACAGTTCATACTATTGAAATAAATGACTGAATAAGTAAGTGGGGAGAACAAATAAATCTTCCATGCAGAAGAATTCCAAATACTTTATGTGTATGCTTGCCTTCAAGGAGGTGGAGCACAACTCCCTAACCCTTAAGTGTGGGCACTTTATTTCTGTGGTCTTCTTCCCCCAAGACCTCTGTCAGGAGTAAAACAGAACACAAGCCCCAGCTGAGAGACAACTTTATAAAACACCTTACCAGTTCTCCTCAAAACTGTCAGGGTCATAAGAAAACAAGGAAAGTCTGAGAAATGTCTGAGAAAATGTCAGAGTCAAGAGGAAACTAAGGAGACAGGGTGACTAAATGTGATGTGGCATCCTGCATGGGATTCTAAAAGACAAAAAAATTATTAAATAAAAACTAAAGAAATCTCAGCAAATTTCAAGTAGACAATATATTAGTATTATTGTTAACTATAGCCACTATGCTGTACATTAGGCCTCCAGAACTCATTCACCTTGTGACTGCAAGTTTATGCCCTTTGACCAACATCTTCCCTTCAGCAAAGATCTAATCTCTTGGATAAGAGAGTAGATCTCAAATATTCTCACCACACACACACACACACACACAAAATGCTAACTAGGTGAGGTGATGAGGATGTTAGTTAGCTTGATTGTGGTAATCAAGGTACAATGTATACATATATCAAGACATGACATTGTACACCTTAAATATTTATAACTTTTATTAATATTAATATCAATTATGTATCAGTCAATCTTGGGAAAAACAGAAAAAAGAATCTGAATGCAGTATGGACTATTGTTAATAATAATGCATTGATATTGATTCATTAATTGTGACAAATATACCATATCAATACGTTAATGATAGCAGAAACTGGGTGCTGGGTATATACCTTTCTGTACTGTCTCCTTAATTTTTCTTTAAATCTCAAACTATTCTAAAATAAAAGTCTTATTTTGAAAATGGAATATTCATTCATTCATTCAACATACACGTTATAAATGTTCATATTATTACAACCACGTTTGTCATTTTTCATGCCCTAAGTACCAAAAGTTGAATGACGCACATGAATCATGCTACAAAATTTAAATTGCTGACAGAATGCAATGGTAATTCAGAGGAAGGTAAAGTCACTTCTTGCTGTAGTAGGAGAATTCCAGAAAGAAAGGAGTTAAAAGTGGGCCATATCTACTATATAATATATGGTTGAGTTTTACTTATGCCTACAAGGCAGGAAAATTTCCCTGGGAGCAGAGAAAAAATGAAAATAGAATAATCAACCAGAACAAAAGCTGCACAGCTCATACAAGTGAAAAAACAGTATCAAGTATCCCTCTAGAAATGTTTGGCAACAGGGACATAAGTCAGCTGATAAGTGATTCATATTAGTGTTGCAGAATGAATGTGTTTTCCCCCAAAGTCACATGTTGAAAACCTAACTCCCAGTGTTATAGTAGGGGGAGGTGGGTCCTTTGGGAGGTAGTTAGGTTTAGATGAGGTCATGAGGAGCCTGCATAATGGAATTAGTGTCCTTATAAAAAGAAGAAGAGATCAGATCTCTCTCTTTCTCCCCCATGTGAGGACACAGCAAAAAAGCAGCCATCCGCAAGCCAGGACAAGAATGCACCCCCAAACCTGACCATTCTGGCACCCTGATCTTGGACTTCTCAGCCTCTAGAGCTATGAGAAATAAACGTCTGTTGTTTAAGCCATCCAGTTCATGGTATTTTGTTGCAGTATTCCAGGAAGACTAAAATGATCAGTCAGATGCTTGCCTGTAAAGCCCAGCACGGAGTCCTTGTGTTGTGAGTGTCTTGGTTTGTGAGTCAGCTGGTGGAACTTGAGAGGCAGTTTTCCTTGTGTCCCCCACCGCCCCCCCGATGACCTTTCAACTCATAATACACTCCTGTTATAGCATTGCCTGAATACTACCACAAAACAAAAGCATCATGTTTGTCACTCCCTCCAGGGAAGGCAAGGCAATTAGACAGGAATCATGTCTGCTGTTAATGAGGCCAGCCCTGGAAGTGGGGGACCCACCACTGTGTGACTAAGGTCTCTGATTATTAAGTAGCAGATATGGAATGAGAACCTACTTTTCTTAGCTCCATTGTGATGCTCTTTAGATAAAATCATTTACATTCCTCCCCCTTTTTCTCTTATCGACACCAGCCTTTCCACCAGCAATCTCATCCTACACACTGAGGCAAGATCAGAAGTATAAGCAGAAAAAAATTAAGAATTACTAATGCTAGGAAAATTTGGCCTCCAGGCACACCAGGATATCAGAGTTTGAGGGGAGACAGAGCAGGCTGTGTAAGATCAGCCTGAAGAAGTGATTGACGTTATCCACCAACCCAGCACACTTGTCTGAGAGGGCGTGAACTTGGGCTTGATAAATTTTGTCATAAAAATCTAAGTCAATTCAATTTGATGCACAAGACTTGAAGGCATAAACATGGACTCCAGGCAATATTTGAAGGAAATTGGTATGAAAACATTGTCTTTCAGCACAGGGCAAATAGGACTAATTGAGATCTGGACTAGATGATGCTGAGGACAAAGTCCAGGCCTTCAGGAAGAGGATCAGCAGGACCAGACAAGGTAGGAGCTCTATCCAAGCAAGCTAGAGTTGAACTAGGATTCCACTTCCACAGGAGAACTGAATTACTACACCATAACCTGAGAACAGATCAACAAAGCAGGGCTTAGGAAAAGGCTGAGCCTCCCTGAAGATGCAGCTGTGAGTTTACTTGGATCACACTGAACATCAGACTACATAAGCACAGCTAACTCTGAGCCCCGCCTATTGTTGGAAAAGAAACTTCCCACGTGTTCTTTGGTCTGCTCAGCAACAGATCAGATGCTAGAAACGGGGTTTTCTTTGTCCACAATTGGGCGAGACTAGAGGTCAGCAGCTGACAAACAGTGCTGTAGCCACACAAGAGAAGGATGGGTTCTAAGCAGACACAGTCAGTCAGATTAGAGTTTCTGTGGCCACCCTGTAGCCATAGCTCTCCCCAAGTACCCATCCATATGGGAGAAACCTATATGAAATGAACATACAGTAAGATTCATGCAAATAATGATATAAGCTAGCTTTCAAAAAATAAGTGTCCTGAGTCTTTCTTGCTGAAAGGACAGTACTGTTTGCAAAACAGTCAGTCTTATAAAAAGGGAAGGGGGAAATTGATTTCTTTCATCATATAAAGAGAATTATAGAAAATTTGGAGAGGATACAGAGCTGCACTCTAATTTTAGTCAAACAGACCCTTGTTGTTTAGAACATTTGTTTAAAAATAGCCCTCAAGAAAGAAAGAGACTCCCCAACCACATATCTAGTAGATTGTATCCTGTGTTAAAGTATCAAATAAAGGCAAACAATCTGAGGGCTCATTCGGTTTTTTTAAAATCGAGCCAAACACCATTATTTTTCAGGGTCCCACAGTGATTTATCCAGAAGGAATATTCCCTTGACTGAAAGTAAAATGTTCACCCCGTGTATCTAATTAGGTTTTCCAGGGCACCCGGCAGACAGTGGCAATAGCCATGCTGTGAAAGTGAAATTAGGAGTCGGATAGTTTTCTAGCAAGTAGGAAGTATATCTGGCCAATCTAGAGAGTACCTTTGTTCCCACCAGGTCTAAGCTTTTTCAGCAGACAATCTCCATTATATTCCCTAAAGGGAAATTCCCTAAAATATTGGGTTATGTGAGGTTAGAGTGACAGTGTGAGCCAAGGATGGTAAGGTTGCTATTAGGGCTAGAACAAGGATTGGTAAGACATTCTTTTTTGATCTGTCACCCTAGTGAGCGGCAACGGTGGAAGCTGTCAGCTCCTATCCCTTCTGCTGAAAGTGCCCTGGAGGTACAGAGAGGGCAGGTAGGTCACAGCAGCCTCTGCTTGAAAACAGACCAGTTCTGGATTCTATACTAAAGTGCTTGTATGTCACGTAGCACCTAAAGGACTTTCTTTTCTTTTCTTTTCTTTTCTTTTCTTTTCTGTTTATTATTATTTTTTTGATTCCGAAAGAATATTTTTTAATGAGTTCATTTTAAAGATCAAAGATGTGGGTGGTGGCAGAAGGGACACTGGAGACTGGCAAAAAATGCCCTCCTACTGGTCCCCCACCTTCCCCAGTGGTCAACCGTGTTCATATTTTCCAAAAGGAAAAGGAGGGCTTCCTGGAAAGGGGTTGGAGAAGTATGATTTACTGAGAGGGGGTAAAATAATTCCAGGCACACGAATTTATACCAGAACATCTGCTTTACAGACCTTCATCATGGTAGATAAGAATAAAAAGCTAGAAGTCTTAAAAGTAAGGATACAAACTCTCAATTTGATCAAGAAGACAATGGCACTCAGGCAGCTGTAGCTTCGGTGTGGCTTTGTTAGTTTTTTTTTCCCCAAGGCATCTAGAAAGTAAAAAGAAAAGCCAATGTGTGCTTCAATGAAAGAAACATTTACTGACCTATCTGCTGCCTAAAACATAGTTTTGCAGCTCTCTAATTAATTGTGAATATTGCATATTTACTTCTTTTCCCTCTGCTCTTTAAGAACAGGAAGTTCCTTTATAGGAGAAATGAATCTATTTCTGATTCTGAGGAATATGTGCCAGATCCCCAGCTAGCGACCCTGAACAAACACAATAAACGTTTGCTCACTTATAGCCTATAGCTCGATATTGTTCTGTCTCCCAGAAATGAAAGATTTAGATGCAATCATGAGCATGCAAAGCCTTACATTTTATTTCCTTGTATTAGGATTTCTGGATCTGGGAAAGCCTAACAATTATTTATTTCTAAAAGCATATTTAATTCTAATGTTCACATTGACATATACAAATATAATTTTTACTTTGAAAAAGACTTAATGGCCGGGCGCGGTGGCTCACGCCTGTAATCCTAGCACTTTGGAAGGCCAAGGCGGGAGGATCGCTCAAAGTCAGGAGTTCGGAACCAGCCTGAGCAAGAGCGAGACCCCATCTCTACTAAAAATAGAAAGAAATTAATTGGCCAGCTGAAAATATATAGAAAAAATTATCTGGGCATGGTGGTACATGCCTGTAGTCCCTGCTACTCAGGAGGCTGAGGCAGAAGGATCGCTTGAGCCCAGGAGTTTGAGGTTGCTGTGAGCTAGGCTGACATTACGGCACTCTAGCCTGGGCAACAGAGTGAGACTCTGTCTCAAAAAAAAAAAAAAGAAAGAAAAGAAAAGAAAAGAAAAAGGCTTAAAAGCCATAGGAATGAATAATTGGAGTTCTTATATAATAGATTTATGGATATTAATTTTCATAAATTTATATTACCACAGAAGTCCTTTTTCTTAAGCCTATTTATATTCTCATTTCATCAATAGTTTACTCTAGAGAGATCAATTAGCAAATCCCATCTTCTAAAATTAAATTTTAGCTTCCAGTTCTTTAGGAGAAGATGATGAATAATATAGATATTGATTTTCAAATTTGTTGATTTCAAGCAGAATGAGATGCAGCAAGGACCTTAATTTTCACATAACTGATTTTTAAACAACCCATTTCTACAATTAATTCTTTGGGAAAAGATTCATTAAAATGCTACTGACTCATCAGCATAAAATATGGTGTATGATATTTTATGCTCTCAGGTAAGCACTATTCTCTTCAAGACATTTTAAAACAATAAGTTTCCTATACAACTTTAGAGTCAAGTAACTACTTGATCCAATAAACATTTACTTTACATGCAGGCTGGGGAAATCTCTGCCCAGATATTTTTGGTAAAGTAGTGTCCTGCCACTCACTATGTGAAAAAGGCAGGCGTCATGGGGAACTGGAAGAGAGACAAGATCAGGAAAGGGGACTCCTCCCTGTATGGAATAGGGCCAGTCTCCTTTAACAAGTAAAAGCCCCATGTTTGGATGCATTGTAGTGGCCTTAGTGGAATCGCTCACATCTAAGCCTCCTCAGTAACCCTCCTCATAACTCTCCAAGCTTTAGAATAATAACCTTTTTCTGATTCATTCTCTTCCCTGAAGGTACTGTTGTGGATTTCTAATGTAACAATAAGTGATCTGGTATACCCATTTCCATTAAGTGCTATGACTTGGTTTCTTGGTTCATCAGTGGTGATAAGCTAAAAAGAAAGAAGGAAGGAAGGAAAGAAGGAGGAGGGAAAGAAAGAAGAGAGAGAGGGAGGAAGGAGAGAGGGAAGGAAAAAAGGGAGGGAGGGAGGAAGGAGAGAGAGAAAGAAAGACTCCCTAAATCTTAAATTGCTTATTTTACCATTTACTAGCTATTTCTTTAGGAGATCTCCAAGGCACACATCCAGAGTTAGCTCTTTAAGCAGCTGTTGTACAGAGAACATAACACTGAATTTGCCATCAGAAAACCTGAATTATCCCTATTACCAGTTGTGTGACCTTGGCAAATTACTGAAATCCTTCCAAGTTGCAAAATTTCTTCCTGTGAAATTCTTAAAATAATACCTACTTTGTAGGTTATAAGTTTCATAGCAGCTGTGAGATGGAAGGTCACTAGGCCTACAGTCTTAAGCAAAGAGGACAAATCAATTTCAACTCAAGGAACACATCAAGTTACATTGCAATGACTATCTGTAATGCTTAGAATGTCAGCCATATCCATGTTCACCAGGAAAGAGTTCTGTGGTTGATTAGTGATGTCTGCCATGAACGTGAGTACAGGAGTGGGAATATGAGTGATACAAAATTGCCATCCCTCATATAAGGTAGCATTTCTTATTTAACTTTCAAGGGCCTATCTCAAGTGTTATCTCCTTTCTCCATGAAGCCCTGACTGATTGAACCTAACCAGTCTGCTCCCTTAATGTCAAGTCAGATCTATAAATTTACTTACTCGATAAGAAGTTATTTAAATAAAAATATCAATCAATATATGCAAACAGCACTATGTGTCATCTTTATTTTTCAAAAGCAGACAGTCTATGATAAAAACCACATCAATCAAAGACATACAGCCAAACTCTTTTCTTAAAAAAAAAAAAAAGCATTTTAATACTTTAATCTGTGTTTTTTGTTATTTATGGGAAGAGGGCAACATCTGACACTGTTTTCCTTTTTCACAATAAATACGATTACCTGATTGGAAAGAATGATTCAAGTACAGTGGAGTAAAGATGCTAGAGAAATGAAGGGAGTTTCAAATTACAGAAGAATGGGGTGGAAACTATAAGGAAATGCAGATCAAAGTGAGAGGATTGTGGGGAGAAGGGACAAGAGGAACGGCAGATAAGAGCAGAAAGACCAAAGCCAGGGTGAAGAGTAGTTAGAAAGAAGGAAGTCAAAGGAAAATATGTTTTCATTTATACCACTCCGGAAGGATATTTTAAAAGGAAGATGATGTCACTTCCATGTCAGTATAGCAAAGACATTTCATAAAACATAGTCGTGTTTCTTTTTTCCATCAGGACCAAATTATTGCCCCCTACAGATTTAATTTTTGTTTTTTTAACATGAGTTTCACAGAGAAATGTTAAAATGATTTAGTTTTTTTAAAAATCATGGTTTACTTAGGGCACCCGTAAGAACATTCCTAGGATTAATATAATCTTACTTTCACAATGTGTGTCCCATGAAACTATTTACCTCCAAACTTAAATTCAGTCTCTGAAATATATGTATCATATAAAGGAGAATCAGCGCCAAATCTGAGCTCACACTTTTAATAATCATAAATCTTTACATTTTTTATGAACACCCAAGCAATAGTGACATCCCTGACACAGAAATAATGTCACTTTAAAATATTGCTTTCCTTCACAAGTTTGCAAATATGAACATAACACTTGTGGACCTTACTAGAGATACAAAAGAAATTTTCAATTACTTTTATTTTTATTTTTCTTTTCATTTGATTGAATATTCCAGTAAATTGGAAATTTGGAATTTGCTTGAACTATAAAAATTTTGCTTAGAAAATATAAATATGTATTTCCTTTGCACTGAGAAATGAATTCCTGCTACAATGTGAGATTGTATCTCCCGGATAAATCTTCATAGAGGAAGGCCTTACAGGCTCTGTGATGCACTTATGTCTCCCATAGCCAGCCCAGAGTATCTGATCCTCTCAGTCCCTGGCCTGCCTCCCAGGATGTGATCCAATACAGGGCACAGTTCCTTAGAGCACCTCACAGGCAACTCTGGCCTCAACTAGGAACAGATTTTGCTAGGTTGATTTATTTCCCACTAGTGGGATTCAACATGATACATAATTTGAATTATGTAACAGGTCTATAAAATCTTTATGAACATGTGACTTATGAAACAGTGCCAAATATTCAAGGTAGGTCAAGGGCTGAGCAAATTAATGTATATCTGTTAACTGGAATACCATGCAGCCATGAGAAACTATATGCAAAAGTTTTTTTAAAGATATAATAATAATTGAAAAAGATCAGGATTCAAATTATATACACTATGATTGCATATATAATGGGAAAAGTAAAATTAAGCATGTATAAAAAGACCCAAAACGCTGAGCATAGCAGCTCTCACCTGTAACCCCAGCACTTTGGAAAGCCAAGGCAGGAGGATTGTTTGAGTCCAGAAGTTTGAGGACAGCCTGGGCAATATAGCATGACCCCATCTCTACTAAATAAATAAATAAACAAACAAACAAACCAAAAATACATATACCACAACTGTGAGCAGGTGGCTAGATTATAGTGATTTTTCCTTCTATATATTTACTTATTTTTGACACTCATTTTAATGAGGTTATGCTATTTTAATAATGAGTATGCTTATATTTTAAAGTATTCAACAAGAAGGCTGATTTTATTTTTGTTTTCCTTCCTAAATACATTTTTCACATCTTCTTTGTGATGAGAGAGGTCCAAAGCAAACCATAGCACAGGTAAACAACAGGAAGGTTCAAGCTAGGGACCTAGGGTCATATAGGGAAGCTGCCATAAAGATGTAAGAAGTCAAGCAGGCTTAGCTGTAGGGTTTTTGTCACAGCTCAAAGTTACAAACTGGGATTAACCCACCTAGAAATGGAAAGATGAACAAAAACTCAGCTCTAAGGCCTGAAAAAGGGAAAGGAATAGGAGGCGATACACCAGCACAGGGGTGGGGAACCTGTGGCCTTAAGGCCACATGCGGCCCATAGGTCCCTAAGTGAAGCCTTTTGACTGAATCCAAATTTTACAAAACAAATCTTTTTATTTGTATTAATACATTTTTGTCCATCTTTTATATTTTTATTTTAGTTTTAAAATGAATGTATTTAAAATACCAAAGAATAAAATAAGTTTCAATGAAATAATCCTCTGAGATTGACCAGCACAATGAGAACATTAGTAAGCCGTAAGGACTAGATTGACGGCTGCTACACTCATGATTTAGTTCTAATCTCCCCTGCCTGACTGGCACCACTACTGCACGAGGCTGGCTAGCAAGAGTTAATGGGGATTGAGTACACCAGTCTGTTATCAGCTTTTGACAATGGTGCACTGTGTTTCTGTTTGAAGCGGAATTTGTGAATAGTTGCACAGCTCAATGGTATTTTTTAATTCTGTCTGCTTAACAGCCCATCATGTCAAAAAAGACCAAGAGAACACTGAAGGAAGAAAACAGATTTTTTTAATGAGGATTGGAAATTGCAATATTAGCTTGTTTCTGCTAAAGATAAGATGATTTGCTTGCTTTGTGATACTGCGATATTAACATTAGAGAAATTCAGTGCTCATAGGCACTATAACACTCATAAGGACCACAAACGTTTTAAATTAGAGGGAGAAGGACAAAAGGTTGTATTGTAGAAATTAAAAGATGAAAAGCAAAAGGAAAGATAATTCTTTCAAGAAGCAGTAAGATCTGGAAATAATACCACTGAAGCAACTTATAAAGTAACTTATATATTCAGGAAAAAAGGGAAATCATTCAGTGACATAGAAATTGTGAAAAAATTCATTGTTGAAGTTATAGGTTGCTTAGACCCCAATAACGTTTCAAAGTACAAACAACTACCTCTTTCAAGGAGAACCATAACTGTATGGCAGCATGAATCAGCCTTCAACTTAACAGAACAACATCACACAATACTTCAAAAGAAAAATATATACTATTCAATCACTTTGAATGAATCAACTGATACCACTGATTTGCTGCAGGTTTTCTACTTCATTCAGGTCATAACAGAAGATTTTCTTTGCTACAAAGAGTTACTAATGCTTTGGGTACTTTTGTGAACAGAACACAGGGAATAGTTATCTTCAACAACTTACAAGAAAAATGTCATTAAGTTGGACTGAATTTGGTAAATTTAGTGAGTGTTTGTGCAGATGGTACGCCTTCCATGACAGGAAAACATGAAGGGTTTATTGCACAGACAAAAAAAAAAGTATTAACAGATCCAGATGCTTTCATTTCTTTTCATTGTATCTTGCATCAGCAAAATCTCTGTGCTAAAGCTACTATTTTAGGTGACGCTTTGCAAGAAGTTATAAGCACTGTTAACTATATTCTTGCAACATGGCATCATCAGGTTGGTAACATGCTAAAAGTTAAATGTTCAGTGTGGATTTGCTGTATCATTCCTAAGTGTGCTGGCTATCACAGGGACAAGGTGCTAGCCAAAATTTATCTTCGCAAGAACAGATAGTTAAATTTTATGAAGAACAGAATCAGCAATGTGAATTATTAAAAGAAAATTTCTATAGGATTGCAGCATTTCTGTGTGATATCATGTGAAATCAAAATGCCTTGAATATTTCTTTGCAAGATAAAACTAAGCCTATATATGATATGTGGCAAAACTTTCAACTGTTTTGAAAAAAGCTATTTGTTTTTCAAAAACCACTTCTTCAAAAGGAAATTTTGGATGAACATTTTCCCCAGTTAGCAAAGGTCACTGGTGAGCTGAATGATATATGCAAATCATTTGAAGAATACACAGCTGTCATAGACCTATTAATTGGAGAATACAATGAAAGATTCACTGATTTTGAGAATCATGACATCACATTCAAATTAGCATTTCAGCCTCACTAGTTGATATCACCAAAGAACCTAAAGACCTACAGATGGATTTGATTGAGACTTCAGTAGATGACATTTTAAAGTCATTGTTTGATGCTAAGAAAGATCCAATTGAAATATGGAAAAATTCCTTTGGCAACATGCCTGAAAAAGGCTTTCTTACTTTTCAACCACTTATTGCTGCAAATCCACATTCTTCTACCTATCCCAAATCAAGATGCCCTCAGGGTTACAAATGACTGATACCCATCTAGAGGATCATCTGAAACTGCTGACCTCCATGCTGCAACCAAATATTCCAATGGTTTACAACAAAAAGCAGACAGAACAAAGTCATTTAAAGGTAAATCTCAATAGGGGGACGGAATTCCTCTAAAACTGATTTATGTGATTAACTGTACATCTTGGTAAATTCACTAAAAATCATTTAATTGTACACTTAAAATGGAGTAAAGGCATGATATGTAAAGTATACTTCAATAAAGAAAAAAAGATAAATTAACTTTAAAATTAACAAATAGTTTTCATTTTTTTAAATTATTAAGTACATAGCAGTTAGATTTTTACAAAATAATGTACATTTTTAAGCATACCTAATTGAATGTGGCCTTATTTGATTACTACTAAATTAATGCAGGCTCCCAACATGAAAAGGTTCCCCACCCCTGCACGGGCATATCACCAGACATCTCATAGGTAGATAATGGAGGCTTCATATGCTCTGATTCTCTAGAGAGAGCTAAGTATCTGCCAAGACCTATGGCCAAAGTGGGTACAAGCACCACATCGAGCCCATCCTCAGTGACATACATCTGGCAGCAGGACCTTGATACCTCTATGTTAGAGATTCAGGTCATAGCGCGGCCAGGCCTGAATCTCAGCCCTAACCTTAGCACACAGTGGGACCTGAATGCTCTAAGTCTGCTTTTCCACTCCATCCAGTTCAGCTGTGAGGGAGCCTCCCGGTCAAATGGAAGGAGTGAAAAGGGCAGCTTAACTTAGGTAAACAGTTAAAAACAACAACAATTGTTTTAACTATATTCAGCCTCTTTGGAGTTATTATTGTTGCTGTTTTTAAAAACCTGGGTATAAGGACTACAAAGAAGTTAACTGCAATGTGCTGAGTGCCATGGCGATATATGTTAACATATTCTATTAGCTCATTCCATCATTTACTCATTCAGTATAAACTTGTCCAGGGCTGAGCACCGTCTCCGGCACTGGGATACCACAATGAACAAAAGAGGACATTCCCACACTCATGTGGCTTATAGTCTAGATTGAGGAAGCTAACAAAGATATAGAAAAAGTAATAAACTAGATGACTAGCTAGTGTCAGGTAGCAATAAGGGTATGAAGACAATAAAATAGAATAATATGACCAGGAAGTCTACTTCAGACAGGGCAGGATGCTTTGAAGAGGTAACATCTGAACCAAGCCATCATGATACTAAATCCAGCAAAGACCTGAGAGAGGAATGTTATAGACATAGAGGAAAATCTCACATAAAGCCAGGACCTACAGTTTGCAAGAACCTCAGTGAAAGGAAATAAACTAGGGGGAAAACATCTCTGCTGAAAAAGACAATGAGGATGCTTGGCTGTCTCACCTCAACTCTGGGCAGAAGAAAGGGGAAAGTAGAAATGTTTCGCTAAGAATTTATATTTACAAGCCTAAACTTATATGGGTTACAGCCAGAATATATACTACTCACCTTGGGGGAGGGGGAGGGCAAAGCTTAAAATTAGTCTAAAATTAATATTTACTTTTCATAAGTAAATGAAACTTCTTTTTAGAGGAAAGCACCTTAAAACTGGTCCTCAAAAAAATTCCCACAAATTATGTTCTTTAAAACATGTTCATAAAACACACATACACCCCCCCAAAAAACAGAAAAAGGCTCAGAAAAACTGCAAATATTAGAATTATCAAATGGATAGGTTGAAATAATTATGGTTTATATGATGAAAGAAGTTGAATTATCTGTTTAAAGTATAACAGAGACAGGAGACTGAAAATAATGAGACATATTTGGAAAATAATAAAAATAGAGCTTCCAGAAAAAATAAAATGAAATTTAGCAAAACTAAAATTGTAAAGGCAACAAATGGATTAAACAGCAGATTAGAACCAATTCAGAAAACATATATAAAAGTACTTTTTGGATTAAATATAAAGCACTTGTTGAAGTTAGGGGGTGGTAGAGTTATGCATAGAAAGCTGGCTACCAGAATTACTACCAATAGAATGATAGAGAAGAGGAGATTCCTAGAGGTGAGTTTGTCAAGCATCCTCTAAGAGCAAAAATTCTCCCTGGAGTTTCCTTCTAATCACAAAGAAGCATGGGCTCTAAGAGAGAAAGGACCAGTGTGACTTATTTACCAGCTGATCTCCAGCATTTGAAATAGTTCTTGGTAAGTGCTCAGTACACATTTGTTAACTGAATGAATGAATAAATAAATAATGGCATACTTAATAATTGGTAGAAATTCTGCAATGCTATTTGGAGATTTTAGTCTAGCTCTGAAATTACACATCTCTAACACATCTGGAGGAAAACAATGAAAAAAGTAGCCCATCAGAATATATTTTGTGTACCCCATACCAAACACTGAGGTTGAAATATAAAGAAAGATGTGGGTTTCTATACCTCACTGAATAGTTGACAGTGGTTCTCTCTTCTCAGGCTCTTATTTGGGTGTTGTATTGATGGAACCCAAATAATACTTCACCTCCACAATCTGTTTCGTCCCCCACATTCCCTGCATGTTTTGAGATATTCAATTTAAAACTTGTACATGCTAATGAATGGGGCCCTGGTGTAGTCTTTAGAATTTCCAAACTCTTTATCAATTCTAGCAGATTATTCCAAGCTTATCTTTAATGTAGCATATCAGCTTAGGAGATGGCAGGGGAAAAAGTAAGTAAATAATTTTCAGTACTAAATTTCTCTCAGTCTGTGCCACATTGTACATTACACGCCTACTCTCCTCTGTCCACAATGCCTTTTATCTGGTGCTCAGAAAGTTGTGATTCCATCAGTACAAAATCAGATGACACCCCAGGTATTTCATCTTTAAGGCAATCTACAGATCCACAGATATGATGTCATCCCCACAGGATCAACTTCATATTGCGCATTTCATCTGCAGGGCCATCTACAAGTTACAAAAGTGGGCAAAATGGCAGCTCTATGCATATGTATATGGAGTCTCAATGCTATCACTTTTAAGCACAGTCATTTCTGTTCACATGAGTGGAACAGATTTTCCAAAATGGTTAGAATCCTAGAAAAAAATGGGATAATGACCAGGCTCTTCACATCAGCTGTAATCTTTTTTTTTTTTTCTGTGTTCACAGTTTTATTTTTATTTTTTTTACTTATTTATTTTTTGGAGAGGATGCTCATGTTCAATCTTTATACCCTGAAAGCCTAATTGAACTAAAAATCTCAGAGTGATCCCCAGAAGTCAGGTATGTATAACAAACTTGTAACTAAATCACTAAAGGATTAGTATTCCAAGTTTTCATCTCCAACCATAAAAGCCTATGTAAGATAACTAACACAGTGTTTCACCCTATTCTAGGTGCTACAAGCAGAATACTATTGCTTTCCTTCAGAGAATGTTTTGGAATAAAGAACAGATAATCTAAAGTCCAAGTGATAGCTTTTCAAAGACCTCTGAGATTAAACCAATTCCTGCAGAACATTTACTAAATCCTAAATCTTCACTCATCTACCACCCAGTTGCCTCACACAGTTTGAAATTTGATTTCAAGTACAGAGAAGCCTCAGTGCATTTGTACTCAGCAGACATTTTTAATAAATGATTATAATCGCAAACCCTGTGTGGACAAGTGCTGGAGAGAACCAACATGTGCAGCTCTCTTCAGCAACAGATATCAGAAAATGCCTGCAGGCGTAAGGGTGAAATGTTCCCTCTTGAAAGAGACAGATAAGTGTTGTGGACCAATTTCTCAACCAGCTTCTCAGTGTTAGACCATGAAGCAAATAAGAAACCTAGTTTGCAATACAAGTTTTCAAGTATCTTTCACAGCTGTATGACATAAAGTTCCATCATGTGTTATAAGAAAGTGCCATTTGAGGTACTAATAACTTCATAACTGCATGCAAAGGATGAGTATACATTGAAAGCAAGTTGACCAGAAAGGCAAATGTGTGCCCTATTGTTGATGGCACTTATGCTTATACTACAGCAAGTTCTTGGAATAAATGACTTGACAGATTTGAAAATTGCTTAGATGCTGCAGACATTGGTGCTGATATCAGAGAGAAAGGTTTGTTACTAAACTCTACTGGGCCTAAAATTATGCTGGAAGGAATACAAATGAGATGCATAAAGATGTATTAAGAGAACACTCTAGTATGAAGCTGAACATCAAGCATGACAAATGGTGGGTCCCAAGTTTGCCAGAAAGTAAATTATAATAGACAGAGGAGAATATACCAATAGATTGTACAACACGGCAGAAAGACACAGAGTTTTCTACAAATACCTTTAACCATGAATTATTTCCATCCCTAGAACTTCCTCAACCAATGTCATATGTTCCCCTGGAATTGATACAATGTCTTAAAATTCCTTAATCATACATCAGCACCCTGGACATTGGTGTGAGGAAGATTCCTTTTCTTTAGGCATGTAGAGCACTTAGGAAGGATGGGAAAGGGGACATGGTTTGGGATATGGCAGCATGACTTTAAAGTAATGAAAAAGAAGGAGGAAATTATCAATCATCTATACACTAGATATATTCTAGAAACAGCAAACCTATAGACATTTAGATTTTTTTTCCCCACATTCTGAAGGCAAAAAAAATCCTGTCTTCATTCTGAATTTTTTATTTCTCTCACCAAAATTCAGCTGTTTTGGAAAGTCATAAGCCCAGAGTTAAATTAAAGCTTTGAATTACATTTAAAAAATAATTTTTGTATGATTATTTTTCTCCATATTAAAAATTGTATCTAGCATCTAAGTCCATTAAAGTGAGTGACTTAACTCTTTTCTTAGTGTGTACTTTACCTCTGAAGAGAGAAAACATGACTATTTTAGCATCCTCTATAGTTTCATGCTTGAAACAGCACTTAAGGTATATTCATGAACCAGAAAAGGCCTTATTACTGTTATACAATTCCATTTTGGCATCTACTCAGCCATGAAGGCAGTTTCATTTTTATGCGAAATATGCCAGATGGCATATGCACTGCATGGTTAAAACAAACCCTCAAGAACTCAATTCTGCAGCAAGCACTTTACTGGAAGGAACATTTGATCATGTGGTTATATTATCTTCAGGTCGTACTTTAAGAGTGACCAAAGCCCTAATTTAGGAAACACTTTTGTTAGTTCTACTTCATTTTTATTTGTTTGGGGGTAGGAAGGGTGTGGGTTGTGGTGTTGTTGAGAATCCCTCTGCTGATAACTGAACTATCAATCAGTATTGATGTCTGATACAAGCAGAACCTCTAAAGAACCCAGATTTGCTATCTTTAAAAAAAAAAATTCCATATCAGCTAATGCAGTTAGAATGGACTGGGAAAAACATCGGATTGTCACAGAATAGAGAACAAAGTCTCTGGATTATTAAATTGAACCACATAGGATTCAAGAGCAGGGAGAGTTCTTTTAATACTGATTTTTTTTTTAAGATGGAGAGAAAGATTCAAATATAGCTTCCTTCAAAGAAAAATAAATGTTAAAAGAATATGTTTCCTTTAGGGAAAATAGTATGGAGATTCCTCAAAGAACTAAAAGTAGACCTACCATTTGATCCAGCAATCCCACTAGTGGGGATTTACCCAAAGGAAAAAAATCCATTTTATCAAAAAGACACTTGCATGTGAATGTTTACTGTAGCACAATTCACTATCACAAGGATGTGGAATCAACCCAAGTGTCCATCGATTCATGAATGGATTGATGAAATGTGGTATATGTATACCATGGAGTAATACTCAGCCATAAAAAATGAATTAAGACCTTTTGCAACAATCTGGATGGAATGGAGATAATTCTCCTAAGTGAAGCATCTCAAGAATGGAAAAACAAATACCACATGTACTCACTATTAAATTAGAACTAACTGATCAGCACACATGTGCACATATGGAAGTAAAACTCAATAGAAATCAAGCAAGTAGGAGAGGGAGAGGGATGGGTGAAATCACACTAAATGGGTACAACATACACTATCTGGGTGATGGGCACATGTATAACTTTGACTCAAACTGTACAAAAGTAATTCATGTAACCAGAACATTTGTACTCCCATAATATTCTGAAATAAAAAAGAATATTATGATCTCTACAAGCAAGATCAACATTAATAGTACACTGCATGAGAAGCATATGTGTGTGTGTGTGTGTGCATGTGTATGTGTGTGAGGAATAGATGCTGAAAAATTCAATTAAAGTGAACAAATATTAACTACATGCTACCTCCCTAGCATTGTGCCAGGTGAGAAGAGAGATACATGACCTCAATTTACTTGCAATCACAGTTGGAGAAAACAAGAAGGAAATCCTACTTATGATAACTATAAAAAATATACATAGGAATAAATTTAACCAAGGAAGTGGAAGACTCCTGTAAGGAAAATTATAAAAGACAGATGAAAGAAATTGGCGAGGATACAAACAAATGGAAAGATATCTCCTGCTCAAGAATCAGAAAGATTAATATTGTTAAAATGACCCTACTACCCAAAACAATCTATAGAGTCAATGCAACCCCTATCAAAATATCAATTACATTCTTCACAGAAATATACAAGACAAATCCTAAAATTTGTATGGACCCATAAAAGACTCCAAATAGCCAAAGCAATTCTGACCAAAAAGAACAAAGCTAGAGGCATCGTAGTACCAGACTTTGCAATATACTACCAAATGTAGTAACCAAAACAGCATGATACTGGCATTAAAACAGACACATAGACCAATGAAACAGAATAGAGAACCCAGAAATTAATCCATGAATTTATAGCCAACTGATTTGTGACAATGCCATCAAGAACATTGGGGAAAGACAGTTTCTTCAAGAAATGGTGCTGGCAAAACTGATATCCCAAAAGAATGAAACTAGATGGCCACCCTATACAAAAATCAACTCAATATGGAATAAAGACCTAAACTTAATACCTAAAACTACAAAACTACTACAAGGAAACATAAGGGAAATGCTTCAGAAAATTGATCTGGGAAATTATTTTATTAATAAGACCTCAAAAGCAAAAGCCACAGAAGCAAAAATAACAAATGGGATTATACCAAACTAAAAAGCTTCTGCACAGCAATGGAGACAATCAACACACTAAAAAGGCAATCTGCAGAACAGGAGAAGATATATGCTAACTATTCCTCTGCAGGGGATTAATAGTCAGAATATACAAGAAATTCAAACATCTCAACAGCCAAAAAATAAGCAATCCAATTTTTTTAAATGGGCAAATGATCTGAACAGACTGTTCTCGAAGAATACACACGAATGGCCAAACAAATATATGAACAAATGGCCAAGATCACCATCAGAGAAATGCAAATCAAAACCACAATGAGATATCATCTCACCCCCATAAGGGTGGCTATTATCAAGAAGACAAAAAATAACAAATGATGGTGAAGATGCAGAGAAAAGGGAACTCAGATACTATTAAGAATGTAAACTAGTACAACCACTATGGAGAAGAGCATGGAGGTCCTTCAAAAAACTATAAATAGAACTGTAGAGGATATTAGAAAAGGCATAAAGGCCTGGGTAAAGGGACTGTGAGAAAGGTGGAAATCTGGCAATCGTGCCAACCAGACTTGGGATCTGAATGCTTATCAACCAGCTGCATACAGCAGGCTTTGGAATGCATGGGAGCGTGACTGATGTTGGGTCCCTGCCCTTTTCTTTATAGCCTTAAGGAGTCACAAGGAATCCCAAGATAAATAGGGATATGTTGCATATCACTAATTAGATTTCTTTAGAATAATGTGTTTACTGGCATCAGAGATTTTATCTATATGTTCTTCCCAAACATTCTATCTGTATGTTCTTTGCTTTGACCTTGCATGCCTTTCTCTGCAATAAATACAGAGGTTTGGAGAGGTACAGGAGCTCTTTGACATGAAAAGAGTCTCTCCTCCTCCTTCAGCCTGAGATTGTGGTCTGGAGCATTCTTTGTTGTGCCATAACACTGGTAGAGACGCTGGATGATCTCTACAAGAACTACCATATGATCCAGCAATCTCACTACTGGACGTTTATCTAAAGGAAAGGAAGCCAGTATATCGAAGAGATATCTGCACCCCCATGTTTATTGCAGCACTATTCACAATAGCCACAATATGGAATGGACCCATGTCCAACAATAGATGAATGGATAAAGAAAATATAGTATACACACACACACACACACACACACACACACAATGGAATACTATTCAGCAATAAAAAATAAAATCCTGTCAACAAGATTTAAAACATAAAACAAGGTTAAATGGAATAATATTTTGTCAAAATATGAGATAATTATGGGTAATCTTAGCAGCTCTACCCTCAATAAGCTATTGCAAGTCCCTATGGAAATTTGAGGTGAGCTTTGCTTCTCTGGCTACCAACTCCCTTTTGCCTAATCCTTGGGATAGGGGCAGAAGGAATCTATTCTTTGTCCTTGGATCAAAGGTTATCATTCTTTCGAGCCTACCTGCCCTGGGCTCGCCTGTCCTAAATCCAGGTCCAATCTGACTCCACCCACTGACGAATAGCTCAAGTCTTACATGTGCTTTCCAAATTGCACACTCTTCATAGAGGAATATAACTTCAAATCGTCATTTGTCATTTCTATACTGGTGAAAACAGGATTCAGATCCCTCCCTATGAGTAAAGGAATGAGGGAGCCCACGAGGGCACCTAAGGCTTTAAAGAGCTGACAGAAAGAATCATCAAGAAGAAAAGGGCACAAACATAAAGAGGATAGGGCGGCTGGAAAAAACCTCACTCCCATAGCAGCCCAGAGCAGACCCCTCTATTCTGCCCCATCAGCTAATCAAGAACCTACTACGAAATTGCCCATGAGGAAATTTCTTAGACCCAGACCACCTAGCTGAAAAGGATGTTGGAGATCCTCTGAGTATTTTAATTTTTCAGAGTCAAGATTAATTCACTTAAGGACATGAATTTGAGACTCCAGTGCTCTTTCTAAGGTCATACGATACTTCTTGGGATAAACCTGTGCTGAAAGTGGTGGGTGATGCCCTTCTGGCTGGAGGAAAGGAGGGAAATCTGGCAGCTCTGCTAAAGAATCAGTTGCTATTTTTTTTTTCTGATCTATTCTTAATCCCCCAATTGGTTCATATACTATGCTGTCAAATTTTCTAATTTGACACCTGTGAACACCTCCTAAGCTAGTGTGTAACATTTCAAGACAAGTGTGAGGCAAGGGAGATGTCTCATATGATCGTAAGAGTGACTGTTTCCTTATTGCATCCTCGCTGTTTTACCGCACCTTAGACTAAGCCCTGTATTGCAACAAATCTAGCAGATGTGGAGCCTTATTTATTTATAATACAGGTCAAGATAGAGAATCAGGGACCCTGTTATTCAGATAATTAGGAAAAAACAAACACATATAAAATGAACCTGTAACTGAATCCATCACTCTTTCCCATGTACTGATTATATTAGCAAAACAGAGATGGAGCCCCTATGATTAAACACTATGAAAATAACTATAGTTAACTTGTTAGTATGTTAAAAGATTCCAAACCCAAAGTAATCAGATCTCTGGCAGTTTATGGATTTTAAATTTAATTTGAAATACAATTTGTCATCTAAATTATGGAAGTAATAATTGCATTAGAAAGGGAAAAACTACTCAGTGCTATTGCCACATGACAAATAGGAGAAAGTAATACTCCAAGTAAATGGAGAACTGGCAGAAACCAGAGAAGCACATCTCACATATGATCATTTGTTAGAACATGAAGCTTTTAGCTTTTGAGATATAGATTAGATTAGAATGTGGCTTCTCTTTTGGACGAACAGTTGCTATTTGAATTAGGGCACTTAACTCTGCCAGCACCAGTTATATCCATCTCACGTTGCAATATAACCATTCTCAGGCTGAGACTGGGTCTAATGCTTGACAGAATAAGCACAATCCATGTGAGGATAATTCTTAGTCTCTCAGGACCCCAAAAGTGAATGGCAAGAAGTCAGAGAGGACAGTGACAGCGAACAGTCAGGAACCATTTCGTTGCAATATTAGAAATCCAAGGTGAACCCAAACCAGCTTGAACATTCAAAGGAGTTAGTTGGCTCAAGGAATCCAAGGTACAGGTAAATCATAGATCAGCCTGGGCAACAGAGTGAGGCCTCATCTCTACAAAAAAAATAAAAAGAAATACATGGATAAATTCTTAAACAATCAATCATGTTACCATGCGGGTATTACTGTTTGTAGCTTTACATCCCTGGAAGGAGATTTAATTGCGAGAGACAATAAAAGTTCACCAATTATTGCTGGATCCTAAAACTATAGCATTTTCTCAGGATACCTTAAAGCCAGCTTCCAGAGCTAGACCAATACA
>CAUYRT010026645.1:0-10823 GCA_963574885.1 Lepilemur ruficaudatus
CCAGCTACTCGGGAGGCTGAAGCAGAAGGATCGCTTGAGCCCAGGAGTTTGAGGTTGCTGTGAGCTAGGCTGATGCCACGGCACTCTACAGCCCGGGCAACAGAGTGAGACTCTGTCTCAAAAAAAAAAAAAAAAAAAAAAGAGTCATTGTTTGGCCAAGTAAAAAGCTGGCAGTTCTCTGTTCATCCCCAAAATATTTTGGGGACATTGTATAGGTCCAGGAAATCCAAAAGACTGGGAAGCACTGTGAGAAGCCAGTGATACAGGTTTTAGGGCAAAGTTCTGCTCAAAGGGCTCAGCAGGGGAATCCGCGGTTGCGAGCCACGGGGAGGACAAACTCAACCCACCCGAATGGGAGCTTTCCCGTCTGGACAGCAGGGCTAGCTCTGCCGCGCCTCTCCCCAGCACACACACTCCCACCACCTCATCGCCATCTCCAGGGACACCAGGAGGAATGGCTAGTAAAAATCACGAGAAAACACTCTGTGGAAAGAAATGTGCTCTCCAGCTGTGTCCATACCTCATATAGGAAAGCGTGTGTGTGCACGTGCACACACATACATACATACATACATACACACACACACACACACACACACACACAGGGCAGCCGAACTCCGAACTCCGACACATAATCCAGGGGCTGGGGAGAAAAAGAAAGAGGAATCTGGACAGAGTCGGCCCTTTGCAGCTGCCCACTGGGTAGAGATGAAGAGTAGGTAGTTCCCTTACCTCGGTTTTCCCTCACAGCCAAGACGCTGGGATCCTGTTGGGGGAAAAGCAGAGGGAGGGAGTTTCAGGGCCACCGCCTTTTTCGTCACAGCTGGAAGAAGGGCTTTTCACAGCTGCACTCATGTGAACCAGACTGGGCTGAAATTCGAGGAGCAGAGATCCCCCAGGGAGGATAGAGTCATGGTTTATCCCAGACCTCAGTGATGGACAGAGTGAGCTGACGGAGGATAGGAATCATGGTGTCCACCCAAATGAGACATCCCAGGCCTCAGGCCGCTCCGCTGCAGATCACAGAGCCCGCGGTGCTGACCCTGTCTGCAGAGCACATAGCCCCCACTGCAGAGGAGTTTTTCCTCCTGGTTTGGTTCTGCACCCTGATGTACATGCCAACTGTCAGGTGATGCTTTAGGGATGATGAATAAAACTTTTACTGGCCTGGGCTCCCAGCAACCAGTTCCAGGGTGCAGACTCTACCCCACCTTCAACCTCAGAAGAGGGGACACACTCAACATCTATTTTCCAAGAACTCTTGTGGCTGAACCACTTAAGCATGAAAAGATGGAGGTGGAGGGCGACACCTATTCACCCCAGCACCTGAGAATTCCGTTACCTGTGAGTATTCCTCTCTTCCTGCCCCACGCTAGTGCCCTGGGCCCCTTTACCTTCTGAATTTTAGGCTGCATGCGGGAGGGGCAGGGGGGCAGCTGGTTGAGAGCGTTGGTGATCTCAGGGGTTTCCACGGCAGCCAGGGCATTGCAGATGGCCTTGACGGACTGGACCACCCTGTCAGCCTTCAGTGGGAAGTCCCCCTGTGGGAGGTGGCACAGTGAGGCGGGCAGGCTCTGCTCTCATGCTCTGGGCCTCCAACCCCCTTATCTTTAAAGGAATGGGTCAGGGAGAGCAAGGGCTCATAACCCTCAGGATAGCCAGCGGAATCCACAATTTATTCTCAAATATCCAGCATCAGGGAACAGTCTCTCCCACTGAATTAAATGGGCCATGTCCACACTCCCTGACTACTTCAGCCATTCCTCCTCTTGTTCCCAGCCTCCGTCAGCTACAGTCTACTTATGCTATGTAAATGCATACACAATCTGCCCCGCAGACCTGGAGTTTTAAGGAGATCAACCCATAGGGAGTAGCAAGGAGGTCAAAGAGACCATACCGAGTCCCCACTTGCCCACCCAGACTTATTTCTCATAACTTTTACCATGGAGTTTCCAGACTCATCTCATCTCAGCTCCGCAGACATACCACACCCATCCCCTCCTCTCCACACTTTGGCTCCTGCAGTTTTCTCACTTGGAATTCCCTTGCCTGTCCGGCCCTGCTTACCTATGTAAATTTAAATCATGGACCAGCTAAAACTCCTATCTCCTTCACAAAGCCACCTCTGGCCAATCCCCCTCTCTAGCCCACGCCAGAAGCCCTTAATTCATTTATTACCATCCTGTTCTGTCTCCTAACAGCTTCATGTGACGATTCCATTTTTCTAACAAGAACATAAGCTCACCAAAGGCTAAGACAATTCTTGCACTGCTCTGCCCCCAGCAGCCAGTAGCAAAGGGCTAGACGGGCTGGATACAGGTAGGTGTTCAGAGAGCTCCCCCTCATCCCTGTGAGTACTCAAGCAGAGGCTGCCAGCGAAGGGGTTCTGGCGGTGAGGAACTAATGGAACTAGACACAGTGCTGTATCCCCCAAGAAGGAAGAGTCTACAATTACTATTAACTGGATCAATGAGACAGGAGATGTTTTTGAAGATCACTGTCAGATTTTCTTTAGCTTCATGGCATTTGGGGCAAATATGGATTCTGATAGTTTTGAGGCTTGAGACCCCACGAGAGTTCAAGCAGGGAGAGTTCTGCCCCCTCCCCACATTTGAAATCCCCCACTTCCCACTGGTTTTCTACTTATGACACCAGCACGACAGAACCTCTCAAACCAGAGGCCCCTGAGCACGGCTCCTAGGACGCACACGCCAATGCACCTCAAGTGCGGCGGCTGGGGAGACAACTCTAGGTCCCTCAGCTTTGGAGACATCCTAGAGATGGGAACCAGGGCACGGTTCCTTCTTCTATAGAGGAGCACACACTTGCCACTGCCCGATACCCAGGAGTCTGGGTTTGCCCGTGAGCTCAGATGATGGAGAGAAGTGCTCAGATTTTCAGTGTCTACCCAGATCCCTCATGGTGCTGGCTGATCCCAGGAGGACTGGGAGGAGCAAGGGAGGAGCCCCTGGATTTGTACTCACATCAGCCAGCAGGAAGGAGTCCACCTCGTTGTGGTACGTGTCGAACAGAAGACTCAGGGCCTGCCTGGGGAGTCGGGGGCAGGGAAAAATCACAGGCGAGGTCATGAAAAGACCCAGTGTCCTGGAAAACCCATTTTCTCCCTCCCTCTTCTCAGCTCAGGGATCAGACTCTGATTTTCAGGGGTTCCCACTCTTTCCACACGTCCTGAAGGAGGGAGAGTTGTTCTACTCCCCCACTTCTAGCCTAGAGAGTGACAGCAAAGTACCAGAGGGAAGAGATGACGCATGCCCTGGGGTACTAACCTTTCTAACAAGCCTCATGGGCCCCACCCCAACACCTGCAAGAATCCTTGAGCCCCAGCAGAAAGGCAGGAGAACATGTCACTCTCACCTACTGATGGTCTGCTTGACTGGCCTCTCTTGGAGATGGACGAGGTAGTTCAGGGTGGAGGGGCTCTGGTCGTCATTCGCCTGTATAAGAAGTGCCCTATTCAGAGAGGGGTGGTGCCCAATACTCCCATCCCTCTCCCACCTAATGTGTCCCATGTTGCCCTCCGCCCATTCCACCTGCCCAGCTCTGTGCAACCATCAAGCACCCCTGGCACGAACCGTCCGGGCCAGGTCGCTGCGCACGGCCTTCTGCTCCATCAGCTGTAGCCGAATGTCAACGTCAAACTTCCGGCAGTACTGAATGTACTCATGGCTGCCCAAGGCGTGCTTGCTGGTGGGGTGGGGGAGAAGACCATTAGCACCCTAGGGACTCGGTGGGAAGGGAGATGCATACCTGAGCCTTGGGAAGAGAGAAACAGGAAGAAGGTGGAAGTGTGGGGTGGCACCTGTGTTGTACCCCCACCTTGGCTCCTGGAACATGTCACAGTAGAGCTTGGGGGCAGGAAGAGGTCTGCCTAAACAAAAGCCACCTAATACACTTAACCCTTGGTCTGTCCAACTATCGACTCTCCAGGTATTTATTACCTGTGTTGTTATCACTCGTTCATTCCAGGAGTAGGAACTGTTGGAGAGAGTGGGGGGAACAGAGGGACATCTCAAGGGGCAGTTATTTAAGCCCCATTCTCTTGGCTTTGGACCAGAAGGAGACATGCTGGGAGCCAGCCTGTGCTCAGGCTCCAGTGTGGGAGCCCAGTGAGTGACACCTTCTGCCCACATTACCACCTAGGGTGCTGGGGCCAACCAGAGCAAAGCCACCAAGATCCCAGACCTGTCGTCCCATCAAAGTTCTATTTCCATCTTCCATCTTCCTTCTTATTCACAATCATTCCTGCCCGATTGTGAATGAGCACACAAATTTCTACAGACTTCCAGAAAAAACACCCACCTGCATACCATTCCAATGCTCGAGCGCCCACACATGAGAACCCCCTAGTTTCAAAGAAGGAGGCCTAGGGAGTCCCTTTGCAATCCAACCTCTTCCTCTCCCCCAAATCACACCTTCCTCAGAAAGGAAACTCACAAGAATGGGCAGAGTGAGAACCACCTCCAGGCCAGCACTGCAGGCCTGGGCCGGGTCCCAGCAGCTGGGTAACAGAAGCCGGAAAGGGACTTCCTTCCTCGGCAGAGCTGGGAATCTAGGCCAGAATTGGAAGGGAGAGGAAGAAGCAGAAGGGAGGGGCATGTGCAGAAGCCAGGGGAGGTGCAGGGCCTGAAACAAGGACTTAAGGGGGTTCTCTACACCCTGAGGGGGCGAGGCCTCCCATCTAGGCCCCAACCTGCTAAGAATTAAGTACACCTAAAACCTAGCAGTGGAGGAGCTGGGCTGTGGGGCTGGGCCTGGTGGGAGGGTCTGGAAGGAAGGAAGAGTGTGGCGGCTGTGGGGGAGGTGGCAGGAAACCCAGCCCTCCCCGGGGACAGTCTCAAGGTTCTTATCTGAGAGCAGCCTGCATCCTGGACCAACACTCCCCCTGCAGCGTCAGCCCCTCCTGCCAATCTGAGGGCTTCCTTGGGAACTAGTAGTTTTCTGGAACCTCCGGAGGGTCCTTTCCATCCCACCCTAAGGTGGTTGTCATGTGTCAGAGGCTTGAGAGCTGGGCCAGGAACCTGCACTGTGCTTTTCTGTTGGGTGGGAGGGAACTTTCTGGACCAGGAGTCCTGGACACAGGTCCCCTGGGGGCTTGCTTGACCTTCTCTGTCCTTCCTCTGTGTGCATTCAAGTCAGAGTGGGTGTCCTCCCCTGCTAGCAGTCACCCATTGCTAATTGGGTCACCCATTGCTAATTTAACCCTTAGCACATCTTGCAGAGGACATTGAGGGGCAGGCTTCACGACTAGTAAGTATTAAGCCAGAATCGAAACCCAAGTAACAGTGTGAGCGGGAGCTCCGCCTTCCCAGCTGCATCCCTTGTTCCCTCTGACAGTGGCAGGCTGTCTGGGCTCTCCTAGCCCTCTAGGGAAGGTGTGCACATAAGCAATTACCACATGGAGCACGTATCAATGGTGCCCCTGGGCCCTGCCCCTTTCCTTTTCCTCAGCTTCCAGAGGAGGACACAGAGATCAGAGTGGGCCCCACAATATCCCTAAGGTTGAAGAAATCAGCCAAGAAATGAATCGTCAGTACTGACTGCCAATGCTATGCTCCAGCCATGGCTCAACCATCCTTGCATCTGCTTCCTCCAAGTGCCAGAGGTGGTGGGCAAGAGCCAGCCTGAAGCTCGGCGGGGGGGGGAGGGGAGGAGCAAATCTCCTTATCTCTCTGCTGCCACACAGCTGTCCCACCTGAGGGCTGGTGACCTGGCCCCTGCCTCGCCTCCACCCCAGCCCTCCAGAGAGCCCCAAGGAAGTGGAGAGGGGTGGCCTCAGCTGGCCCACATCAGACTTTCCAGGGAGGCTGCTTTCCACAGAGGGCACTGGACGGAGAGGAGCTGGAGGCAAGCCTTTAAGAGCCAGCACGGGAAAAGACGTTGGCAGGAGAAGGGGAGAGACAGCAATTGTAATTTCTCCCCCAGGATCCTGCCCAGCCCTCCTCCTGCCCCTGGCCATAAAGAAAAGGCACCACGTACAATTGAGAGCAGGAGATACAACCCTAGGCAGTCCCCCCGGCCCCCGCCGACCCCATCCCTGCCCCCATATACACACATCTTGCCACAAGCCGAAGTCTGAAAGCATATATGACCCAGTCTTTGCCTAATCCCAGCTCCAAGCTCTTTCCACAGCCGATTTGGCTCAGGACGCCAGCCAACCCTGCTGGAAGGCAAGCTCCTGGGGAAAGTGCAACGTGGCTGAGAGTATGCCCAGAAAGCAGGAATCCTGACTGTGGGACTAGGGCAGAGCTTCCAGTCCCGAGCCCAGCACCACCCCCATGAAGCCTCCCACCATTCTACCACCCAGAAGGCAGGTACTGCCTCCCACCCGTCTCCACCAGGTCACTCACTTCTGCAGGAACTCCTCCAGCCCACAGGGCTTTAGCACAAAGTCGCCCACGTCTATGTTCCTCAGGTCATCGTGGGTGTAGCACAGGGTCTGGTAGATGAGCAAGTCTACGGTGGAGGAACCTGCAGGGGCAGGGGGAGCATCAAGGGTGGGTGCCGGCCAGGCAGGGCGCAGCTTCCCCACCCCGATCTCCTGCCTCCAGCACCACCACCAGCTAGATGAGGCAGGCCAGTAGTTTGGGGTTGGGGAAAGTGACTATGGACTAGAAAGCTGGCCCTAGAGCCAGTCCCCCTAAGGAGCTTTCCCACTGCCCTTCATCTGGGCCACAAAGTGAGGTGGGAGTAGAGATCAAGGGACCCTGCAGTCCAGAACACAGTCATCCCCACGCCCCTCAAGGGATGCTCACCAACCCTGAGGAACTTACAGTTGCAGGTAAAAGTGAGTGGCTCTCGAAGGCTGTCACACAACACAGTCACCTTCAGGTTGACCTCATCCCCCAGGTGTTCTGGGCTAGGGGTGACGGCGCTCCAGACATATCCGGTGAGAGAGTAGTCTTGGATGTCAGAGCCAGATCGAAGGCTGTACAGGAAGAGAGGGAAAAACATCCTCACTGTGCCTTCAGCAGAGACCTGCTGGGACCCTCATGCCGTGAGGCTCAAGGCCCCTCTGTCCCCAACTCTGCCCAGCCCTCAGGGTTTGCAGGCCAGGATGGGGGCATTGGGGAAACAGCTCTGGGAAACCTGCTCCTGACACATCTGCTACAGTTACAAAATGTTTCCCACAGTTGAACAGTGGGGATAGTTTTAAAATGACAAAGCTTTCCATGCTAAGTTTAATGGAAAATTTTTATGAATCTGTTTCCTTTCTCTTTTAGTTCCAGATAACATTCTAATCTCCAGCTTGGGTTCGTTTGCTCCTAAGGGCAACTGAGGGCCACAGTCTAAAGGGGTCAGGACAATGTGACTGTTCGACCAAGGATTCATGAATTTTGTTAAAAATGTGAAACTTCTAAGATTTCAAAAAACCTGCAGACACTTGTAGGAAGCATCCCATAGCTATGGATTGAGATTTATTTAATACAGCGCTTCTTCCTACTAAAGAAAGTTCTGACATGGGTGGCCCTCCTCCCAGCCCCCATAGCCCTCCCAACACCCCTGCCCCATTCTTTTCTTTAACTCTTACATATCCAGCATGTGGCAAAACGCAGCAACCTCCTCATCTCTCTCCTCCGAGACCTCAAACAACTCATGGCCATTGGTGACGGTGTGGGGCCGGGAGCCCACCTTGAAGAGAAGAGCAGCTGACTCAGTGCCTTCCGCCCCCCGCCCCCGTGTCCCCTCCCTGTCAAGCACTCCCAGAGCTAACCTCTTAAACGCTAGGTGTAAAGACCTTCCATTCGCTCAATATTCAATGACAATGGCACAAGAAAACATGGGGTAGCCAGGAATACATTTATCTGCTGTCTCAGAAGACCAAGAGCCAAGTTGAAAAAGGAGTTGGAGCTCTGAGCACGGAAGCATGGGTAGGATGCACAAGAGTGTGGCCAAAGCCCCTTCAAGGTCTGCTAAGCTCACTGAAGCTATCGGACAGCACACAGCGCTGCTGGGCCGCTCCTGCACAAGGGCTTGCTGAAGGATGTTTCCAGAGGCGTGGTGGAGAGCCGGGCAAGCAACTGTTTTTCCCAGCCCCACCACTGCAGCTAGGGCAAGTGGGTTGCCCAAATAGTCCCTGGGGAGGGTTGGCCCTCGGCAAAAGCCTCAACATCCACAATAAGCCCCAGGGACCCAAAGCAGAGAGAGACCAAGAGCCCTTAGATGGAGGAGTGACTCAGACACATGTGCCTTCTCAGTACATGCTATTTGAGGAAGAAAGCGTCAAAGTAGTGGCCTGGGCAGGAAAGAACCTGATAGAAGGCTTAGCTCCTCCTGGCTCCCAAGTCTGCCTGTTCTCAATAGTTGGAATGTCGGGGAGCAGGCCTTGGCCCCACTTCCTTGCCCAGAACATGCATGTGGCATGGAATTCTCAGACCAGGTCCCAAGCTGTCTCCCATCCCAGATCTGCCTTCAGTCACCCAGGAGGGGTCTTAAGAATCCCTAAACAAGACCTGCAGCCCGGTCCTAGGGAGGAGGAAGTAAGGGGGAAGAGGAGCTGGTGCATGACAGGTTTCTGCCTGACAGGCAGCTGGGGAGGCCACACCGGGACAGTGCTTCTGCTCAGACGTAGTCCCAGCCTGCATCCGGTTCCAACAGCTGCTTCCGGGGGAGCCTGCAGCTCCGGCCTGTGCACATCGGCTCTGGCCTGAGCTTGTGCACATCGCAACACCTCATATCTTTCCTTCTACCCGCTGGCTATTCTCATGTCTTCCCTGCCCCTGGGGGCAGACAGCAGGAACTGAGCTTTTCATTTGAATATCCACAGGGTTTCCTCTGGGTGACCCTCTCTCCTTAGCCTTGCTCCCCTGGGAATGCAGGGCTGTGGGGGGCGGGGCTGCACAGAGGGGAGGGCAGCAGTGGGGGCAGTTGGCATGTGAGGCCCTGGCTCTGCCAAGTTCGTGCCTGAGTCCCAGTCAAAACAAAAGTACCACTGTCAGCGATTAACGAGAGAAAGAGAGAGAGAGAGAGAGAGAGAGAGAGATGGGGGGAGAGAGAAAGTGAGATAGAGACAGAGACAGATGAGGGAGAAGGCAAGAGAGCGAGAGAGGGAGAAGGAGAGAACAGAGTGACTACTGAAGGCCATTTTCATGCCCTTTTAGTACCACTCACTGGCACCATAAGAAAACAAAAGCCACTTACGTTTGCCCGGCTGGCAGGCCCTGGTGGCATCACCCGATGCTGGCTGGGGGAGTCTGGGGGGCAGAGGCTGGCAGCGGGGGTACCGGGCTGGCATCTGGAGCCAGCCGTTTCCAGAACTGGCTTCACAGGCCTGGGAGAAGGAGGGTCCCTCCGCCCGGCAGCCCGGTGAAGGCGGGGCGGGGGTACAGGCGGAGGGCCCAAGGGGCCCCCCCTCCCGGCAGGCTGAGCCCCTGCACCAAGCTGAGGAGGGGAGGACCAAGGCCGCATTTCCCCACTAAGAAGGAGCAAGAGCGTTTTGCTTTGCGCTCGTCACTTCTTCAAGGAGACGCTGGACTGAACGCCCTCTCAGAACTCTGATGGCACTCAGGGGACGGGGGAGGGGGGTTGGAGAGAGAGGGAGCAACAGAGGTGACTACCTACCAGGGTGCCCTGACTCAGTGAGCAGGCCCAGCTCTGTGCAAGGAGCTTGAAGCTGGGAACAGGAATCTCCCAGGCCCTATAAATAGCGGGACCAGCCCCACCTCTCCCAGCAGAGCCTTTAAAAAGCCCTGAGCTCTAGAGACGTGGCTTACCCAGGAGCCGATTCTGCTTCTGGGGGGACTCTCTTAGCAGAGGCAAAGGAAGGAAGGACTGTGCAGCTCTTCAGAGTTGGGAAGGAGCCCAAAGGCTGGACACAAGGTGGGAAAGCCCCCGTGCCCCTAAACAATAGATACGGAGGAAACAAGGATGGACTGAGCGGGATGCTAAGTTGCTACAGACGTCGCCAGCCGTGGGGTGCGTCCTGACTCCCTGCAGCCAGGGTGTCCAGGGGCTGAGGGTGAAACACAAAGTGGCCTCCAGGTCCCACCCATGGAGACGCTGCTGATGCTCCTCTAAACCAGAAAAAAGATCAAAGCTGCCCTGGAACCCACTTGGGGCTTCCATGTTGATACTGTGTTATTTTATACAATGTGCTGATAAAAGTAAAATTACTGCCATATTGCATATCTTTTCTAAACGTTTTCATTGTGAAAAGAGAGTGGGTAGAGATGGATGGTGGTGAAGGTTGCACAACATTATGAATGGGTTTGACAGCACGCAACTGTACACTTAAAAATAGTTAAGATGGTATATTTTATGGTAAGTGTATTTTACCACAATTTAAAAAATTGGGAAGGGAGGTGTTAAAAAGAAATCCTAAGCAGCTTTCAATTTAAAGACCAGATCTTAAAATTGGAGGTTATGACTGAGCCACCAATTATGGGTGGGGTGACCATCTGGAATGCACAGAAATATATTACTCTGTCAGCCAAATCTACGATTCAGAGGCTGAGTAGGGATATGCAAGACATTGCCTTGAAGTGTTGACTTTTTTATCACTCATCAATGACAGTTCTTACACCTGGAGCAACAATAAAACGCTTCCTGAACACAGACAAAATAAAATAGAAAATAGAAAACAAAGCAAACCCTGCACAGACCTGGCTCACAAGCGTCAGCGTCTGCGGGGGCGGTGCATGAGGATGCAGGGCTGGGTGGTTGACTTGGGGCTGGGAGTGCAGGGGGAGGGGAGCTGACTGCTGGAGGGGTGGCGGGATCGGCAGGTGCTTGCCTTGGCTGCCGGGTCTTCATCACCATCACGGCCCAGGGGGATTTGAGGGGTCCTCACTCTGCCCTCACTCTCA
>CAUYRT010026647.1:0-58919 GCA_963574885.1 Lepilemur ruficaudatus
GTAACAGACTTAAACCTAAGGTATGAAACTATTAGAATTCTAGAGGAAAACGTTGGAAATACTCTTCTAGACATTGGCCTAGGCAAAGAATTTATGAAGAAGACCCCAAAGGCAATCACAGCAACAACAAAAATAAATAAATGGGACTTGATCAAACTAAAAAGCTTCTGCACAGCCAAAGAAACTGTCACGAGAGCAAACTGACAACCTACAGAATGGGAGAAAATTTTCACATGTTGCACATCTGATAAGGGGCTGATAACTAGAATCTATTTAGAACTTAGGAAAATAAGCAAGAAAAAAAATCAAACAACCCTATCAAAAAGTGGGCTAAGGACATGAACAGAAACTTTTCAAAAGAAGAGATACAAACAGCCAACACACATTTGAAAAAATGCTCAACATCACTAATCATCAGGGAAATGCAAATGAAAACCACAGTAAGATCCCACCTTAACCCTGTCAGACTGGCTATTTTTAAAAGGTCAAAAAACAATAGATGTTGGTGTAGATTCGGGGAAAAGGGAGCACTTATTCACTGTTGGTGGGAATATAAATTAGTACAACCTCTATGGAAAACTGTATGGAGATTCCTTAAAGGACCAAAAGTAGAACTACCATTTGATCCAGTAATCCTACTACTGGTTATCTACCCAAAGCAAAATAAGTCATTTTATCAAAAAGACACCTAGGCCTGCATGTTTATTGCAGCACAACTGACAATTACAAAGATATGGAATCATCCTAAGTGCCCATCAAGTGATGAGTGGATAAAGAAAAGTGATATATATATATATATATATACATATATATATATATACATACCATGGAACACTACTCAGCCATAAAAAAGAATGAAATAATGTCTTTCACAGCAACTTTGATGGAACTGGAAACCATAATCCTAAGGGAAGTATCTTAGAAATGGAAAAACAAATACCACATGTACTTACTTATAAGTGGGAGCTGAATGATGAGTACACATGGTCACATAGAGTGGTATAAGGGACTTTGGAGGCTTGGAAGGGGGGAGGGTTGAAAGAGGGTACGGGATCAAAAAACTACCTATTGGGTACAATGTGTAGTATTTGGGTGATGGGTAAACTAAAAGCCCTGACTTCACCACTATACAATTCATCCATGTAACAAAAAACCAATTGCAATCCTTAAATCTACTGAAATAAAAAAAGTATTTTCTTTTTAGGTTTTCCATTCATCTCTGGCAAAGCTGATATTAATGGGTACAAAATTATTTCTGGCATTAGATGATGTGAGATTGGTTCCCAACAATGTCAGAAACACAAAAGATAAGATAATACCAATGGTAGGACAGAGAGAGTATCACTGATCATGGGCTTCATTGTATTTCTTAAAGTATTTTCAAACATGAGTTTTTTATAGGGTAAAATGAATCCTCATTTCAGGCTCTCCTTTCTTGACTGTTACAAAGGATTGGGAAAATTATTCCACTCCTAGAGGGCTTTCTGCTTTCACCAGCAACTTCTGCTATATCTTAAAGCACAAATTGATTTCTTTATTACTGTTAGAAAGTTCACCTGCCAGATTATACTGATTTCCTGAAGTCATTTTGGACAAAGGAAAGGTCACATTGTTTTTTTAGTAAAGACATGTTTTTCCTTCTGTATCGCTTGCCTGGTTTTCTTTTTTCAGCCTTTCTTTTGTGATAAATGTCTTAAATAAGACATTTCCCCAAGATATTTAAAGCAATAATACTTAACCTTTGTACAACCCTTTCATCTCCAGAGTCTTTTACAATGGATACTACAGTGAAAAAACTTTCTACAAACGCCATTGGTGCTACAAGTAAGTATAGGGAGAGTTTTGAGTTCAGGAACAGTTAGATATAATTTTAAAAGTAGCAAAAAAGCATTATCAAGAGTCTGGTTGACAAGCTGCTATGCTTGGTGCTAATGCAAAGAGTCTGGAACCTGAAGAATCTTCTCTAGTAGAGTCTCACATGTATATACCTATGAGCACTGGTCATAGAAGGTAGCATCTCTATCATGACTGCTCTTGTTTTTTTCCATTCACTCTCCCCTTCTTTCTCTGCCTTTCCCCTTTTCTTAACCCCATCTTTACAAATATTTCACCTTTGACTTAAAAAGATGACTTCTTCCACGGTTTCATTAGATTTCCCTAGAAGTGGACCCTGAGAAAAGGACTTGAGTGCAAGGAGTATATTTGAGAAGTGATCTGGTTAGAACTAGTAGAGGAAGAGGGAAGGAAGACAAAGAAAGAAAAAATGAGCAGGTTATCAGTGTGGGGTAACTGGGGCTCAATCCCGCTGGGGACATCTGGGAGACAGTGAAAAACATGACTCAGAGTTCTCCCACCTGAGGGATGAGGGAGCTAGGTTATTTATTGCAAATAAAGTTAAAAGGAAAAGAAATGTGTTGAGGGCAACTGATTTTTTTTATAAGCCTTGTAGAACTATTTGACTTATCAACCTATGTACATGTATAACTAATCAGAAAATAAACAATCTATCAGGATTACTATTAAGAATTATATGTATTTGCCTATGTGAAATAAAAAAATCTGATAATTTTAACACAACAGGGGCCTTTATATATTCCAGTTTACTAATATTTATTATTGTTTTCAATTTGACTTTGAGGCTCTAGGATCACTTTTGAGCACCCATTGAGTATGTGGCATTATACTAGATCCTGGGAGGGAGGAGAAAAATTTGTAAGACAGGGGAACTTTAGTCCCAGTCTTGTAGAATTTATAACAGATCAGAGGAAAAAGTCAGACGCTAGAAATTATAGCGATTAATTCTATAATTTATTGGATATTAATTAGAAATTAAACTTAAGGTTTATATAAGCCAGTATAAAGCAGTGTCATGCAGGAATGATAAATAATGGAGATAGTGCTGTAGAGTAAGCATAGGAAATAGTGATTTTAGTACTTGGTCTGAAGGACCTGGGTCACAGAAAAGGAAGAGGGAGGAAAGCACAGAGAATTGCATGAGCTAGATCATGGTGGTTATTGGGTAGTTGTTAAGTTGCAGAGAGAGACTTGTGAAATTGATTGGGTGGAGCCAAGGGATGCAGGACCAGGTAAGCCCAGGTGATGGAGGACCCTAACAACCAGGCAGAGATCTTGGAATTGGATTCAATTTATAGTACAGGAAAAAGGCAGGTTGAAAAGATTTTTAAAATATTCCTGATTAATATGAGATAGTTTATTTTTAGTTGAGGTATAATTTACATAAAATAAGATTATAAACTCTAAGTTCACCGTTTAATGAATTTCAACAAATGACCACCCAGATAAAGATATGGAACATTTCCACCACCCAATTAAGTCCCCTCATGCACTTTCCCAGTTAATAATTGTCCTGTCCTTACCTCTTAACCACTGTTGATGCATTGTTGAACTGTTCTTGAACTTCATATAAATTGAATCATATAGTATATATTCTTTTATGACTGGCTTGCTTCTTTCACTCAATTTTTTGAGATAAGTAATTTGTTCCTTTTTATTGCTGAGTAGCATTCCATTGAATGAATATATTAAAATTTGTTTATCTAGTCTCCTGTTAATGGAAATGTGGGTTGTTTCCAGTTGTGGCCTTTATGAATAAAATATCTGTGAACATTCTTGCACCGTCTTTTGGTGGACATGTGCACTTGTTTCTCTTGGGCATGGAATTAGGAGTGGGGTCATTGGCTCATAGGGTAGGCATATGTTTAGCTCTAGCAGTTACTGCCAAATAGTTCTCCAAAGTGGTTGTATCAATTTATACTCATACCAACAATAGAGGAAAGAGTTGTGTTTGCTCCACAGCCTTGTAAATACCTGGTATTGTCAATTTTTGCAATTCTGGTAGTTGTGCATTAAAAAAAAATTTTAAAGAAAGATTACTCATGTACAAAGTAAAGGATAGATTGGATAGGAGAGGAAACCAAACACACAGGTAAATCAGTTGCAAAACTGTTGTCCCAGTGCCAGTGAGAGGACTCAAGACCCTGGCCTGAGGGACTATAGGAGCTGTGGGGAGGAAGGGTTTAAACTGAGTGACTTTACAGAGCTTGGTAGAGGTTGTCTCTTCTATCTAGAAAAATGTTTCAGCATTTAAGTCACTTGCTATTAACTGTAGCCAGAGGAATGGGGTCACCTTTAATAAATCTGCCTGAGAGAGATCTTATTGTATTGCAGACACTGTAAATATTTAGAGAAATTCACTAGGAGAGCCTGAAGAGGGTTTCAGAAATGAGAGGGTTTGTCATGGGTTGAATGGATTGCCATGTGAGGATTTTTAATATACTTTTCTGTTTGCTCCTTGCCTTGGGGACCTGATGTTAGGACTCCTTATTTTCTCCCTTCTTCCCTTCGCCCTCCTTCCTTCTTTTCTTCCATTAACCCATCAGTGAATAAACATTTGCCGAGGGCCTGCTCTGTGCCAGGCCCTGGCTGGGCTCCACAGTGGATCCAAAAATGAATTTGACACGTTCCAGTCCTCCAGGAGTTTGGCACATTCACTAAAGGACTTGACAAATATACAAAAAGCTACAATACTAGAAAATGCCATGTAGATCCCCATTGTCCTGTGCCTGTGACCATCTCTCCCCTCCCTTGCAACTTAGAATTCTTCAACGAAAAGAGTGAATGCCTAGATTTGAAATGGAGGGTGGGGTGGATAGCAGAGAAGGCGTCCAGTTAGAGGTAGCACCTAGGTTAAGCCAGCGATGGGTAAGACTGCAATAGTAGAGATGAGGGAAGGATATGATAATAAGGAATAATCTGAGTAAAGGTGTGGAGAGGCAAAATTTAGGGCACAGTGAGGGAAATACTAATAGAATTTGGCCAGAACACAGGATGTGTGGAGTTGAGTTGTAGTATATGAAGTAGGAAGCAAGAATGGACTGTGTGCCAGAACAGGAGCCAGGCTGCAAATTTTGTTTATTTGATGGGTAATAGGGATCCACCGAAGGTTTTTGGTGAGAGCAATGCAATCAGAGCTGTCATTTGCAAAGATGACTCTGGCAGTGATAAACTGCAAGACTGAAGGCATAATAATGTTTTAGGGGGTGTTATAATAGTCCAGGGGAGAATTCATGAAGGCATGTATTAGGTTGGCTGGGATAGAAAGGAGGGGATAGGTAATATGATAAATAGGAAAAAAAAAAGAGGGCTCAGAGATTAAAAAAAAAAGAGAAAAAGGAAAGGGAAGGCAGAACAGAAAGAATTGTTTTCTCTTTTCTTTCATAATGCCGTATTTGAAAGCAAGCCAAACTTTGCTTGAGGTAAGTGTGGGTGTTGATCAGGATTGAATTCCTGTTAGCAGGAGGTAGCTGAGCTGTGAGTAAGAGGTTAGACAGACAGAACCCTGAGTGGAACATTCTGCTGTGCTCAACATGAAATTTCTTAAGAAATAAAGCCCAACCAAAGCTAAAATCCCTATCCCTTGACTCTCCATGTTTCCTGCTGCTACTCCATCTCATTCCTGACTTTCAAAGTCAAACATCTAGAAAAAGTTGCACATATTCACTACCATCATTTATTCACTTCCTATCCACTCTGCTCTCTCTGTTCTGGCTCTCACCTCCTTCACTGCAATAAAACAGTGCTCATTAAGTCCCTGGGGCCTTCCATGTTGCTAGAGTCAGTGGCTATTCTTCTAGTCTCAGTTTACCTGCAGTCTCAGCTGTATCCAACCCCATTGTCCACCTCCCCCCTCTTTACAATGCTCTCTTCTCTTGGATTTTGTGACCCCACTCCACCTAATTTTCCTATTAGCTCTCTGGCTACCCCTGCTCTAGCACATCCTCCTCTACCAGGCCACCACACATTGGCAATTTTAGGCCTTCTTTTGTTTTTACTCTATGCTCTTTCCCTAAGTGACCCCGCTAGACACTCATAACTTCTGTTTTGATCTATATAATAATGCTGCCTAAATTTCTATCTTCAGTCTAGATGCCTCTCTGCTGAGCAGTAGATCTGTAAATCCAACTGTCTACTTGACATGTCCATTTGAATGTCCCCAAAACAGCTTAAACTCAGCATGCGCAAAACTGAATTCATGATCTCTTGCCTTCAAGAGTGTTCCTCTTTCTGGTAAGTGGCACCACCAGCCAGCCATTTATGTATTCTAGAAACTGAAGCTGGAGAAACAGTCTCTTGACCATCTATCTTCTCTGTCAAGTCCTCATATCAAATCCATTCATTTCTTGCTGACTTACTTACTAAAATATTTCTTAAACCCATTCATTTCTTCACCGAAGTCCACAGTTACTGACATCTCCCATCTTGACCACTATCATGAACTCAAGGTGAGTCTGAGCCCACCTGCCCTCCACTTCAATGCATCATTTTCCACTCAGAGCCACTGTGAACCTTTCTAGGCTTAAACAGGATCTTGTCTTCTTCAAAGATTTCATCAGTCTTCCATTTCTAATAGAACAAAGACCATAACGTTCATTTGGCCTTGAAAGCCCCACAAGGGCTGGGCATTGCTGTTCTCTTCAGCTTTACCCCTCCCCGTTTCCTCCTTTCCCCTCAGTATGCTCCAGCCACTCAGATCTTCTCTCTGCCCTTCCTACCCCCCAAACCCACTCCTCCAACAGTACTTCTGCAGCTGCAGATTGCTCAGAACAATCCTCTGTCCCCGCTCCTCTACCCAGTTGACTTCTATTCATGGTTTGAATTGCAGATTAAATACCACTTGCTCAGGGAAGCCTTCCTTATTGCCCTAATTTTGATGATAGTAGAGCCCCTTCGTTATATGATTTTAGCACTGGATATCTTTCCTGGACAGCACTATTCACAGCTTATAATGACCCATCTATTACTTTATTTGATCAAGGTTTTTCTACCCCATCCAACTGTAAGTTCTGTGAGGGCAGGAACAGTGTCAGTTTTTGCTCATCTTTGTTTGGCTGGAGTGATTGGTAGTGTCTGGAGCACAGTAAGTGTTCAATAAATACATGTTGAATAAATAAACAAGCAAATGGGGTGAGGTAAGCTATATTATACTGTGTCTCATGGAATGGTATTGGAGAAGCCCTTAGTGCACATAGTGGCTTTTCCCTCAGCAATGCCAGGTAAGTATGTTAATAAATATTCCAAACAGGTTAAAATTGGTGATCTTGAGCCATATAAAGCTTGGTAGAAATGTTTAATTTCTACCAACGTTTTGAGAAAAATTTTAACTATATGCAAAAATTTCAAAATGTGGAGATTTCAGGTAAAAATCTCATTTTCTGGCTTTCCCAGAAAATGAAACTCTGGCATCACTGGGACCACATTTCCATGTAGCAGTAATCGACTGGATTTGAGAAAGGGCTGCCCCTTTTTGATGGGGCATTAGCTCTTCAATTCACTATTGTTACCACCTAGTCTCCCTTGCTCATTTAATTCCCTGCCTGGCCCATAGAGGCATAGAGTTTGTTATTCTTGGTCTGAGCTTCCTTTATTAGAAATTGTTGAACTCAGCTAATGGAGTAGCCTGAAAAAAAAAAAAAACAACCCTGAATTGTTGCCATGAAAAACCACAATTTCTTTTCCTTGATTCTTAGGAGTTTATCTTAGAAATGCAGAATTTTTTTTTTTTATCTAACTCTTTCATTTTAGAGATGAAAGAGCTGAGAGCCAGAGTTGATAATGACTTGTCCAGGCTCTCAAAACTAGTTCTTTGTCTTTTGGCTGGTGCACTTACAAATATCAAAATATTTAGGAAAATGTATTCCTTTATAAATTTTCCATTTTAATTTTTATCATCTTAAGTCTAGAAGAACTGATTTAAACACATTAATTGATCTTTCAAGTCTCAAGTTAGTCTCCTTAAATTTTTCCTTGAATTCTTTGGGATGCTTAATGTTGGTTGTGTAGAAGCAGTAGTGTAGTAGCAGTAGTAGTAGTAGCAGCAGCAGTGGCAGTAGTAGCAGTAGAAGTGTGTGAAAATATGAATTGCTGATCCTGGGCTAATAGTTTCCTTCCATAAAGGCTGCTTTTGTTTATTTTTTTTTTGTTTCTTTCTGTATTTGTTTTGAGCCTGTGAATTTTTATTCCAGTTTTATTTTTAGCTTTTTTAAAAATTGTGGTAAAATACACATACATAGTGATACAATTTATCACTGTAACTATTTTAAAGCATACAATTTAGTAACAGTAAGTGTATTCACAATGTTGCACAACCATTTCCTCTATCTAGTTTCAGAAATTTTTCACCACCCAAAATGGAAACCCTGTATGCCTATCCCCATTTCTGCCTATCTCCAGCCCCTGGCAACCACTAATCTGCTTTCTATCTCTGTGAATTTGCCCATTCTGGGCATTTTCTATAGACAGAATCATATAGTATATGGCCCTTTGTGTCTGACTTCTTTCATAAACTTAGTATAATGTTTTCAAGGTTCACCCATGTTGTAGCACATATCAGTGCTTCATTCTATTTTATAGTTGAATAATATTTGGAATGGATAAACCACATTTTGTTTATCCATTCATTCATTAGTGGACATTTACATCGTTTGTATTTTTTGGCTATTGTGACTAAAGCTGCTATGAACACTCATGTACAAGTTTTTTGATTCCAATTTTTAAAGTTTATGTTTCAGGAACCCATTTATCATTTCTGAAAGGCTGTTTGTCTATTGAAAATAAAGGTAAAAAGGAGTTGACAGGTCAATTTGGCGTCAATTTCTATTGATTTCTCTTCTGCATCTCTGGCTCTGGCTTGAAATTGCAGATATTTACAGGCAAGAAACAGCAGCTCATTTTCAGTCTGCCTGGAAAACACCAGTTGTTTAAACAAATTACAAAGAAGAAACCAAACTAACCAAGTGATGTGGCCATTACAAGCTATCAAATCTTATGAGGGAAAGCATGGATCTTATTTGGGAGGGAATCTACAAAAGAACAGCTTAGCTCTGAGTCAAGGTACATCTGGTGAGCTTTTCACTTTCATTCAACATACATGTATTGACTCACTATAAGCCTAATCTATGCATGAATGCAGCTTGGAGTCTAGTGAATAAATTTAGATATTAAGTAAATATACATGTATAATTACAAACAGTCCTTGAAAGAAATATGTAAGGAGTATGATAGTACATAATACGACTACTTGCTCTTTTCTGGGGGCTATGACAAGGCCTTAATGAGGAAGTGACTTTTGAGCTGTGTATGAGTTAACTAGGTGGGCAAACAAGCCTTGAGTACCTAATATGTGCTAGATACTGCCCTAAATGCTTTGGCTTCAAGGATTAATAAGAAGTAACCTCTGCCCAGAAGTTCTGTTTTCTTGAGACTCTTAGTAAACACTCTGCTGAATCATTCATTATAAACCTCTTTATCCTAATGAATGACAAAGAAATGTCTCCAGGTTGGAGCTCATTCATTTCCCTGGGAGTTTTCAGGAGATCTCTCAAGGACAGGCTCAGTGCAGGTAGAATAATTTTGACAGGAAAGTTTTCAAATTATTCAACTGTGATTCAGGTCTAAAATTCTGATAGCCTTACTTACAAGCCAAGGGTCTAAGTTAAAGTAGTGAAATCAGCTTTCAGGAGGTAATAGTTGATTCCAGTACATTTTCTTGGGCAATTGTCAGTCTAGTATCTTTCACAATTAACCCCCCAGACTCTACATTGTTGGAGTCTATACCCTTATTCAGCAATCTGCTCCTCAAAATCAAGCCATGAATGATTGTTTAAGCACTGGGATATTGGACAATATGGATAGTGCACACACCAATAAGTAGTGGGCTAGGTCTGCAGAAAAGTTCTGACCAGTAAAGACCCCTTGCCTTTGTAATGAGGCTTTATGCTACCTCTAATGAGAAATGACTGGAATAATGAGAAACAATCAGCTGCTTGGCCAATAATGAAACAGAGTTAATTAGAATGTCAGATAATGCCAATCTGCATTGTTTAAAATAAATCTTGGGTTGGGGGAATATACCATTTTTTATGGAATGGTGCCTTTCTTTGGAGATCAGTTCCTAAATGAATTTTACATCTGTCAATATCTGCTCTGAATTCCATATCTTGCCCCTGCTACTGCCATGTTAGGGCCTCCTTTCATAGGAATGTTATTACATGGTGCAGAGTATTGCTGTCTTGGGGCCAAATATTATATTATATTGGACATAGGGATATATTTTAGATTTCAGAAGAATATCATTTGTAATGTTCACTCAAATGCAGTGCCAGATCACTTGATATGGGAAAATAACTTGATTTAGAGGATGAAGAAGTTTAAGTAATTATTTGATTAATAAAAGGTCTCACAGTGAGCTCCTTCTGACAAATCTTCAAGTGCATAATTAGGATAATTGCGATTTATCTTAAAATTTTCCGGGAACCCCTTTACTGAGAATGAGGTTATTGAGAATGAATTATCATTTATAAGCTCCCATTGTAGAATGTGATTATAATTCTAGCAAAGGGCTTGCAGACTACTGGAGTGAGAGCTGCCAAAGAAGTGAGATATTGTATGTGGAAGGGCTTGGCAGGCCTCTGCAAAGAGAGGGAGAAGGGAGTGGAGAAAAGGAGGGCAAAAGCAGAGAGAGATGAAAAGAGTGGAGTCGGCCCTCTGTATCTGAGGGTTCCACATCTGTGGATTCAACCAACTGCGGATCAAAATATTAAAAAGAACCAATAAAAAATAACAATGCACAATAAAAAATACAAATTTAAAAATTCAGTATAACAACTATTTACCTGTATTATGTATTATAAGTAATTTAATTAGAGATGATTTAAAGTATACGGGAGGATATGCGCAGGTTATACGCAAATACTGTGCCACTTTTTCTAAGGGACTAAAGCATCTGCAGATTTTGGTATCCTTGGGGGTCCTGGAATCAATCCCCCTGGGATATCTAGAGACAACTGAAGCATGAGTGAGGTATGGGTGTGACTGAGATCCAAGTGACATTGTCTTGGTGTCATTGGTCAGTTGCCTGGAGAGTTTTGGGCCCCACAAGTTAAGCTGGTGGGAAGAGTCATTTTCTGGAGCCTATGTCTGTTAAAACTGCTCTTTCAGACTACATGGTTCTAGCAGACTCCTAGTGGCCCCAGCCTGCTTGGATGCCTGGAGCTTCTTCAAGAAAAACATAGACTCTCCTTGGTGGTGGAGGAGCACAAAGGGGAACCAGGAAAGAGCACACATCTTGTTTAGGAAGGCTTTAGAGAAACAAAATTTGTACAGAGGAAACAAGTGAACACTACAGAATCAAAACAAACAAGCAAACAAAAACAAAAGCACTACATATGAAGAAAAACCAGAAGGAAATACAGTTAATATTACAGTGATGGAATTTGGGGTATACTTCCTTTTCTCTAAATTTTCGGTGATGTGATTATATTGTAAGATTTTCATTTTAAGAGAAAGTAATTCCAGCAGTTTGGGGTGTGTGTGTGTGTGTGTGTGTGTGTGTGTTGGAGGAGGGGGTGATAATTAAGCTCTGAACTTGTAGTCAGGGTCTCTGGGTTTAACCTCAGCTTTATAACCAACTGCCCATGGAATTTTGGGTTAGTTATTTAACTGCTCCCTGCCTTGGTTTCCTCATGTTGAGAACTGAAGCCAACATAAATTCCTGTTCCTGTATTTAACAATACTGGGACCAGGCATATGTTCCTGTCTCCATGTTAAAAAATATTGAGAACAAGCAAAAATAACTTAGTTAATTGCTACAGGAAATAATAGTTCCTAGAAGATAAAACTATTAACTATTAATAAAATAACTTATTTATGAAGACTAACAGCTTACTCCTAAAGACTTGTTCAAGTCTTTTGCTGTGCCTACCAATCCAAAGCTACTATGTCACAAACTTGGGCCAATCCTAGTTTCCCACCTTGCAAAACCCACCTTAAAATCACCAGCTCAAGCCCTAAAATTCTATAAAGATCCTCTCCAATTTAGGCCTTCTGAGACACTACTAAGACTGTCAACAAGGTGTTCTCTCTTACTGCAGTGAGTCTGATAAATTGCTTTGTTTGGTACTGTAACAGGTTTTTCTGGGAGCTTTTTGATGATGTGACAATATGCAAAATTGGTTGGACCCTATATTCTTGGAAGTCCCTTTTATCTCTCACTTTCTCAGATTCATGCTGATGACATTTTCTTTTTCTTGGCTCTCTTTCAGTCATGGATTCAACCACTTTTACAAACTGGTTTTTTTTATGCTTTATTTTTTTTCGTTTTCCTCTTTAGTTTGAAAGTGCAATCTAAGCTGGACATTTCAGATGAACAGCCACCACTAAGTTCCAGCTGCAGTTAAGCTGAAAGATGGTGGTGATGGTTGTACAACAATGTGAATGTACTTAATGTCACAAAATTGTACACTTAAAAATAGTTAAAATGATACATTTTATGTTATATATATATATATATTTTAACACAATTTAAAAAAGAAGAAAAAGCCAAAGGCAAATCCTCCTTGCAATCTTTCTACTGGCACCATAGGATCCCAGAAAGTGCTGCTGGAAACTGTTCCTCCTCCTAGATTAAAAGACACACATAAAATGCACCAGGTCTAGTGCCTGTTAGAGTAGGGACGTGCTCAGTTGTCCATCTTTGCCTCCTCTTCATCCTCCTCCTTCTTCTTCTCTTTCTCCTTCTCCATGGAAGAGTAGGAGAGGCAACTCTTTCCTTTCCATTTAAAGTAACAATTTCAAACCCACTAATATAAGGATAGAGTGGGTAAATACCCAGAACCTGATTCAGAAATGTCTTGGTTCAGCATACTCCTTTATTTTGACCCAATTTTTGCACTGGCAGATCGAGGTGCCATGACAGGAAGGGTAATGTTGTGGTTAGACTAATGCTAAGTTTAGGGAGAAAGTAGATGGAATTTAACAAGAGGGCAGAGAGTTAGATGTGGTTAGAAATGGCAGAACGAACCAGGATATATGAATATCAATTTTTCTTTGGCAGTGGAAGCATAAGGAATACACAGGTTATTTTATGCAAAGATAAGCTCAATAAATCTGGCTTTTCTAGTTGTCATCATAAGTTCTATCCAAGGTCAGCTATATAATTTGTGGGGCCCAGTGAAAAATGAAAATGCAAGGTCCTTTGTTCAAAAAGCAGGAAAAAAATGCTATTAAAGGTACTTAAAATACAAAGGTTTTTGCTGTCTTCCATGGTCTCTCTCTCTCTTGACTTTCATGGTATTTTTTATTTGCTATTTGCTGTGGTTCTAAGTAAGAAGAAATTAAAAATTTTAATGATTAGCATAAATTACCATTTATCTTTACACTGTGCATGACAGTTTTAAATGCAAATATAAGAGCATTTAACTCATACGCAGAATCATCAAATGACACAATTTGTATTTTGTAGTTTGTATGTGTATATGTATTTCACTCTTACCAGAACAGTGGAATTGCTGCACACAAGGAACCATTTTTATTTCACTTCTTGATGCACACACACTCTACCAACATGCTCTACCTTTGGCTTACTGATGAGTAAGAAAGGGCTGAAAGGGAAGAAAAAGTGTTTCCCTGTCTTTGCCTTTCCTCCTATGTTATTTTCCATGGAAGTGGTTGATTAATGCAGAGAAGTAACATGAGTGAGAAAGGATATGATAGGGTCCCTTGGTCATTCCTGTTTCTGAGAATGTCTTTGCTTTCTCTGTGTTCAAAGAAAATTCTACTTTGTATGGAAACATGGCCTCTTGGGACTGTTAGCAACCCTACTTCTTACTTGTGGATGTAACACACTTACTTTACGTTTGCTTTGAGTCTCACTGAACTCTCATGCATCGTGGGTCCATTGGAGTTCTGTGCTCATGGGGCATCACAACAGCTATAACTGAATGAGGTGGCAAGAAATGATGAACACACATATAGCATGTATCTCATCTGCTCGCCCTCATGCTCCATGATCCCACTGGGTTTCATTTATGAAACATACCTTCAAAGGTAAACTTATTAAGAATTTCAAGATGGTGACAGCAGAGCATTAAACGAAGCTGGGGGCGCTTCTGAGTGTGGGGCTCAGTGGGACCGTACAGGTTCATGAAGTAGGCCCTGGACCCATCAGGATATGATATTACATCCAAAAATAAATACTAATCTGATTCCAAAAAATCCATGACAATTAACTTTGTTTTCACTGAAATTTTCGTGAGATTACTGAGGAGAGGGTATCAAAGTACATTACCAGGTAATATTTTCCACAAATCCTTTTTAAGTTTCTCTCTCACCAAAGTTCTCTTTTGAGGCAGCTGCTATGTTGGCAGACTCTGGCCCCTGGAGCTCCAGGCATTGGGATGAATGAGGGGAGAGGATGGCCTGGCTTGGTTTATAGCTAGGTTTACAGCTAGCTGGCCGCAAGCACCTGCTTCTTTAAAGAAGCCAGTTGTCTCGGCAGAACCGGTTGGGATGAATCGAAGGGCATATTTCCCTTTACTTTATCAGAATGCCTAACCCATTGTTCTCTTAAAGAACATATAAGGCAACTACATTTATTTTCATAAGTTTTGAGATAAGAGGGTGGAGTTAAAAGGAAAACAAATTAACAGCTTTCTAGGGCATGAAGCACATGGAAGTTAATTAGTGGCCCCAAAGTGAATGGTGCCACTGGGATTTGAACCCAGCTCTCTCTTCCTCTAAAGCTGGGCTCTTTTCATTTGATCATGCTGGTCTCCACAAAAGGGAAGAAGGTACCTCTTGAGCACCTACTGCATGCTGGCCATGTGTAAGGTACTTTATGTAACAGCTATGTGATGGAGTATTACTAATACTAGTTCCCATTTTCCGGATGAGGAGACTGAGGCTATGTGGGGCTAAGTACCTTGCCTGAGGTCACAGAGCAAGCGACAATGCCAATATCTAGGTCATTTCTCAGTCCAAAATTGATATTTCCTCAGTCTGCACAGGGATAGGGAGAACCCAGGTCTCCTAGTTTCCTCTTCATTGGTCTTTCTAGAATACCAGGCTGCTTCCATCATTAAATCCTTGTTGATTGATGTTGATTGATGATAACTCTAAAAGGCTATTCTGTGCTTGTCCAGGCATATAGGACTTGGTGTGGAGAAGGGAAGAGGGATTTCACCAATTGCCGCTTTGATTCAATTTCTCAACATTCAGCCTCCTTCCCCAGAGCCTGTTAACTTTTCTCCACTTTGGTTCTCCCCAGAACATTTGCTGGAGTTGGTGGGGTATATGAGATGGGGATGGTCAGGAATGAGGAAAGAAGGGGATCATATCGTAGTTCCTTTTCTTCCCCCGACCCCTAGCTCTGTTGGGATATTTCATCACACATAATCAGCGACCTGTCATCACAAGAATTTGCTGAGATAGTTCAGTGGAAATAGTATGAACTTATATGGGGTTTTAATTTCAGCTGCTGACACTTAGATAGGTTAGAATTTTAGTGCTTGTAGCCAAAGACTATCAGAAAACTTCTGGAACAAAATTCAGTTAAGATGCTTTCTTCAGAATAAATTGTGAAATAAAAACAAAATAGTGTGACTCCTGGTTTTTAAGTATGATAATTTATACTTAATGTATGATGATCTGTAAATTTTTGTGGGAGATCTATTTCTATTTCTTCATGTCTGGAGAAATGAATGAGGTGAGGGTGAGGAAGGAAGAGAGAAGGTTATTATGTTGGAAGTGCCCATGATATCTGTGAGGTGGCAGCATTCCTGGGCCTCAGCCTCTGAGATTTGTCTGAGCATTTTGGGTTTTGTATTGATGGGTGGCTCTCAACTGACTATATTGTGAAGTTTGTCCCAAATAATGTTCCCCTGGAGGTGAAGGTGGTCATGGTTAGAGAGCCAATGTAGAGAGAGAGACAATCCTTCCTGAAAGTTCTCCTCCAGACTGCTGGGCCTCTGAGGAATAAGGGCAGTCAGGAGCCCTGGGCAAAGCGAGAAGGCTTGGTCTCTCAGGTTCTTTGGCTTCATGCATCCCTGGGTGGCCATACTGGGCTGTCTGCATTCTTGGGCACAGCCAGTTGCCTGCTGGCTTTCTAATATGAGCACCTGTGAGATTTGCTTGCAGGTTTTCTCTGACTGCTGGCACATGCCTGGCCTGCACCAGGAGCAGTCCAGATATGTCAAAGAGTTAATTCTCCCAGGCTCTCCTTCCTCCCGGAAGCCCTCTGCAATGACTGAAGTGAGTTGGTGGAGAAATACCCCAGCTTCTTAGCCACTTGGCAGGGGAGACTTCAAGGAGTGTTCCTTCCAGCCTCCCAGAGTTCCCTAGCAGGATTGAGCTCCATTTATTGGCTGCCTTCTCTTCCCTGGTTCCCCTCCCCTTCCTCTTCTGGTGCTTCCTGGGATCACCTCTCAAATGAACTTGAAGCCTTGTCCTCAGGGCCTGCTTCAGGGGGGAGCCTAGCATAAGACAGACCCTTTGTACCCCAAATGGCTTTCCTCTAAAGTGACAAGAAAGCTGCAGACACTACCCCATCTGCTGGGGGCAGTATGGGAGCACTTCTATGTCTTTTAGCAGCTTAGAAAAAGCCAGTTGAATGAATGACTGAGAGCTGGAGGGTGTCTTGAAGTTCCAAGTGTGACTGAGCACTTGGAGTCTCAGTGCAGCCACAAGGAAATCAGCTTCCCTCAGCGGGGAGCTCTGGCAGGGCTATTTTCTGTCTGGGTTGGCCAAGTAAAGGGCAGAGCTGACTCAAATCTAGGGAAGTGCTGCGGCCTCTGCAGTTTTGTGAGGTCTCAGTTGTGCTTCCAAATTCAGCATGGAGTGCCGTGAGAGATATGGAGATGGCGAGTCTTAGACCTTACCTTCTAGTAGTTTATAATCCTGAGGGGTAGCATGAGGCAGGTGTTCAAACAATTCCCATCTATGGCAGAAGGGAACATGAGCACCAAGATTTTTCCATAATATGAGTGTTTACCACTAAGGATTTCATTAAGCATCTGAGCTGTTAACTTGAGGCAATTGGAAATGAACGGGGACAAAAATTGCTTTCACTGAATGGCGCTGTTACGGAAAGAGAAACTTATCTATCAGTTGTAGAAAATTATGAAGGCACAAAGGTTCATATTTAGAAGGCTCACATAAAATTGTTGGCAATGGCCGAGTGGCAGAAATGTCATTTGAGAAATATATTCCTGGAATGTTATATTTAAAAGGAGCTACTTTATTTTAGGTGAGTTTCAAAGAAAGCTGTATTATTTCTAATTATTGTTATCATTCATAACAATACTTTGAATTTGTATAATACCTTTCTTCTGAGGAGCTTGAGGAATTTCATATATTTTATCTCATTTGTCATTTATAACATCATAGTGGGAATATGTATTATTAACACTCTTTCATTTTTGCAAATTCTTTTTCCTAAGAATGAATGGAGCTGCATCATTACAGAAGTAGATGTTGTCTGGAAGTCACCTATAACTTGCTACCAAATGCAAGTTAATTATAATAGCTTGATATTCTGATTTTCCTTTGGGAAACCATTTTGCCTCTCTCTGCCTCAGTTTACAGGAAAACAAAGGAGCCTAGTTAATCAGCTTCGTTGATATAAAATCAACCTATACCTTTAAAAAGAAAAAAAAATAGAAAAACCTCATGCATAGTTAATAACTACATATGGAGTTTGTTAGTTACAGCTAAATATTGATATAATATTTTCAGTAGAAAAAGGTTATATAATGAACTTTCTCTGCCACCCACTTGTAAGTGGGGAAATCTCCACTTAGCAGAAACTGCCTGGTTTCAGTCTTAGCTGAAAGGTAAATTTCTTTGTCAAGTTAGGGAACACTCTGTCCAATCATTATTGAATAATAGTGTTTAAATCCCATTTCTACTGCGCCCAAGGGGAAAATTTAGATATGGTTTTTCTCATTAACTTGAAACACTACAAAGTTCATCCATGACTTCTTCTCCATAAATTACTCTCTAGTAATGTTTGCCAGAAACAGTGTAAAAAAAATTCTTTTTTAAAGTTATATCTGAAGAATAGCAGGAGGTCTCTGAGTAGATTTGCCTTTTATAGATGACTGAGAACCTTACAGTCATCTATAAAACTTTGGGAGTCATTGTCATCTCTGGGTTTGAAAATATGTGTGCTGAAAACAGAACACCTGTGTTGGCTCAGGAGGAGAATCACCCCTTCCTTTCCCCATCGTCCACATGCCTTTCTGTCTTTAATCTGTGTTGAGGCCTTCAGGACATTGGTAAACACCTCATTAAACATACAAAAAAAGAGCCTCTCACTCAAACATTATAAAAAATCTGGGACAAGGCAAATCTTTTAACCCTGAAATATTGTAAGGCTTTACAGTCTAAATTTAGGATAACCCTTTTAAGTATTTAATTGTATTTCCACTCTTCAGAAAGTTCCACAGGATTTATAAATCTCTCTCCTATTGGAAAGGCGTGCCAAGACAATGGAAATGGCTGCCCTGTGAAATACAGCAGAGGAATCTCTGCTGCTCCAGGAACGCTCACAATTGTCCTGTTGCCTGTTTGAACAGGGCAAGGTCCTTTTGTTGATCTCAGCTCAACCAGTTTCTTCCATGTCTGATTAATGGAGGTGCCTCATTTCCAATCTCATGCCAGGTTTCGTCCTGTACTTGGGCAGAAAATTCTCCAACAGTCATAGTAGACCTCTTGCTCGGCTTTAAATAGATAACTTTATAAGTGTCATATTTTCTTTTTAGTAACCTTACAGTCATCTATAAAATTGATTAAGCGAATCTGGCTTCTTTTAGTTCTTTTGATTCAACAGAGCTGTCTCCTGTTTATAAATCCATTTCTGTAATCAAATCCATCTGGCCATTCCTTGTAGCCTCTGGACTCCCAACAACTACCAAAACTGTAAATAAAGGGCCCCTCGATACTTAAACAATCCCTTTCTGCTGTCAAGAAACATGTGCTTTATACAAACCCTGAAAATGGAACATAAGGAAAAAAGGTGAAGTAAAAAATAAGAAGAGTAGATATGTCAATGCTTGGAACGTAGTAGGAACACTCTAAATATGTAGTGATTGCAACAAAAATTAAAAGTAGAGCCTGCCATGTTGGTCAAGCCTTTCTTTAGCTCCATGGTGCCAGAAGTGAGGTTTATGATATACCTAGAAAGGCAGTACATGGCTCAGAAGGGCTAGTGACAACTTGTAGGCTGGTATCTTTTGGCAACTTAGTTTTCACATGCAGTAAGGACTTTCTACATGCTGTTTCTTTAGTCTTCACAGCATCCCTGACGGTCCCAAGAGCTGCGTGGGTGCCCATTGTGTTCAGGATCTGGCACACATTGCAGTGGGATCATGGGCAAGTTATAGGACACAGGTGTTATACGCCTGAAAGAGACACAATATCCTTTAATGGAATGGATACACAAGGATGACCACACTTATGCCATTTTGTTAGTATATTATAAATATTTTTGAATAATAAAAATGTAGGGGAGGCAGCAAGTCATTTGGAAATTATAAGCATTCTTACCTGCTTACGGGTCTAAGAACTGTGACAGAGGTGAAGCACACAATGCTATGCAAGCACAGAAAAGAGGAACTTGGCCCAGCATAAAGGTTCAGGGAAGGCTTCCTGGAGGAGGGGATAGTCTGAGCTAGGTCTCAAAGGATGCACTGGAGTTAGCTAGACCGAGAAAAGGAGTAAGAGCAATATGGACAGGAGATCTAACATGAGCAAACAGAGGCCATTGCATAGGGAAATCCTGGTCTTTGAGTTTTACTAGAGGCTGGGAGGTGAGACTAGGAACTGATCATGTAGGGCCTTACATGCATTTATTCATTTACTCACTCATTATTCAAGAAATATTGGTTGGGTGTCTGCAACCTGCCAGGCAGTGTTCTAGGCATTTTGGTTATAAAAGTAAATAAGATAGACAAGGCTTGGAACTTACATTCTGGTTCAGGAGGGCTTATAGACCTCACAAAATATCTTTATTCAATAGAATAGGCATGGTGGAGCCACTGAAGTGTTTTAAGCAGCAAGATGACGTGGTCAGATTTGTGTTTTAGAAAGATCATTGTGGTCTAGATTGACATAAATCTGACTCCAGATCCTTGGTGATTCTGTAATCAGGGTAGTTAAACCAATGCTGCCAAGCGAATTTTTGATGATTTGGGCTACATAAGAAACAATTATTGATGCTAAAACATTGAAATATGGAAGGGTTTATCATTCTACTTCAACAATTATTCAATAAAAGTATATTTTTTCTATGAAAAAATGATGAATGAATGTCTTGAATGGTTCAATTGTTCTCTTAAGTGAGAAGGTTTAAAGGTTTAACAGATGACCTTTCAGAGTTTTTTATGGCTTTATTACTTTATGATTTATGAAGTCAAAATAACTATAGTATGAACTATGTACTTAAGACTGAGAGTAAGGATGTGACCAGAGTTCTTCAGGCCTTATCAAGGTAGGAGGTTTAAATTTTTTTCTATTTTACAGAAAAGATATTTGCAGAGAACTTATTACAGAGTAGCTGGCACATGGAAGCACCCCCCATATATATATATATATATATATATATATAATTTTTTTTTTTTTTTGAGACAGAGTCTCGCTCTGTTGCTCTGGCTAGAGTACAATGGCATCATGATAGCTCACTGCAACCTCACACTCCTGGGTTCAAGCGATTCTGCCTCAGCCTCCCAAGTACCTGGGACTACAGGCGAGCACCGCCATGCCTGATTAATTTTTCTATTCTTTGTATAGGCAGGGGTTTCACTCTTGCTCAGGCTGGTCTCAAACTCCTGGCCTCAAGTGATCCTCCTGCCTTGGCCTCCCAAAGTACTAGGATTACAGGCGTGAGCCACCATGCCTGGACTTATTTTTAGTCATCATCTCCTCTTCTCCTTCTTCCTCTTCTTCCTCCTCCTCCTCCTCTTTCTTTTTCTTTGATTCCACTGTTTTCATTTGTTCTAGAGGGATGATATTACTTTTACCACATTGTTGTGAATATTTTAGTTCAGTGGGGATATTAGAAACACCTGCTAAATGGGCTTCATTTTTTATTCACTGTGGATGACTATATCATTGTTCCCAATAATTCAGTCGTGCTTTCCGTATAAGAGAATTACATATCCTCACTTGTTGCCAGGTACACTTGCCATGGCTCCCTGTGGAGGACTATATTTTCCCACCCCATTGTCAGTCTTGACTGCGTGACTTGTTTTGGCCAATGATATACGAGCAGAAGCTTTAAGTGCATCTGCCAGCTCTCTTGCTCTTTGTACTCTGTTCCAGAGAGGAGCTACTCCTTCATGTTGGGTCCTAAAATGAAAACAGAGAGCTGGAGCCAACCCGTGGCAGACATAAAATCCTGAGTGAGAAATACCCTTTGTTGTCATAAGCTACTAAGATTTTGAGGTTATTGTTACTGCAACATAATGTGGCAAAAGCTGCCCGATACACATAATCAATAGATACTAAAGTCGATTACAATGAAAGACAGTAACAATGAAAATATATTTATTTTTACAGATTTCCAAGGCTTGCACTAAACAATGTTTACTGCAATGAAGTTCCACTTTCTTACAACACCAGATTTAGGCCATTCCTTGATATGCACTTGTTGAACCCTACACTGGGGTCCTTATTGGCATAAAAATGTTTACCCTACTAAAGGATTTGAGGGTGTTAGCAGTGGTGGGTTTGAACACATAAATGAGCACTGAATTCTGTTGGAATGTGAGCTAGTGGTCCATAGTACTAATTTGAATTTCCCTTCATATTTATTATTTATTATTTATTTTTTTAGAAGTGAAAAAGGAGTTGCAGAATGTTGTCCCAGCTCCTTAAATAATGAACAACCATGACATTCACTTGATTTAATGATCTTCTGGTTTACAAATTCTTTGACTTGTGAATGCATCCATTTTTTGGAAGTTGAATATGTTTAAGTTTTTATTTTTTTATTTAAGAGTATTACAGGGTTACAAACACTTTGGTTGCATACATTGCCTTTGCACTACCTGACAAGCGTGGCCATCCCACAGACAGCGTGCACCACATCTGTTAGGTGTGGATTTACCCATCCCTTCCTCCCCCCTCCATCTGCCTGACACCCTATGAATGTTACTTCCCATATGTGCACATTAGTGTTGATCAATTAGTACCAATTTAACGGTAAGTACATGTGGCATTCTTTGCTTTTTTCTTAGTTAACTGAACTCCCTACTCTCATAGAATGGCACTCTTAGGCATGTGGCACTATTGGGATACTTTGCTGGGACTCTTGGTCTGCTCCTTCCCTTCCCGTGCTGGCTTTCTGAAAGGGCCACTTCCTCACTCTGATCAGATTCTCCTCTTGTTCTCCCTTCTACCCTACCTTATGATGTTTCAAAGCCACTCAGCTTCATCTTACTATCTTCTGAGCTATCTATGCTGAACAAGTATTGGGGATTCTTTAATGGGAGCAAATTGCATATAAAGGTAAAACCTTCGTTTTTTTTCCCTCTTAAAAAATTGACCAGGCACGGTGGCTCACGCCTGTAATCCTAGCACTCTGGGAGGCTGAGGCTGGAGGATCATTTGAGCTCAGGAGTTCGAGATCAGCCTGAGCAAGAGCGAGACCCCGTCTCTACTAAAAAAATAGAAAGAAATTAGCTGGACAACTAAAAATATAGAAAAAATTAGCCGGGCATGGTGGCACATGCCTGTAGCCCCAGGTACTTGGGAGGCTGAGGCAGGAGGATCACTTGAGCCCAGGAGTTTGAGGTTGCTGTGAGCTATGATGATGACACTGCATTCTAGCCCGGGCAACAGAGCGAGACTCTGTTTCAAAAAAAAAATTGTGAATGAATATTGAACTGTCTCAGTGAATGATATGATTGTCCCCACGGACTTGAGTGGTGTGACAGAATTGGCTGTCAGAGGAAGGAAGGCAGTTGTGAGGAGAGGGGCCTTATTTTTACCTTCACCCTAATCCCATGTATCCAAGGGGACCCATGATAGGCCACTATCCTAGCAATCTACTGGCTATTATCAGTTATAAGAGACAGAAACTGAATTCAAATTAGCTTTAAATATATATTTCATGTATGTATCATATATGTACACATATATAAGGACTGCTTGCTATCTATATATTGTGGGAGAAAAGCTTTTCCTTTACCAGCTTAGGTTCAAGTGGTGGGGACCTGTGTATTAATTGACAATACGTTTATTAACAGGAGAAAAGTTTATTTTCACATTCATGTGGGAACACTCAACAAGAGTTGGCAGTGCTGAACAGCCAGGGGTAAGGGTTTATATACCAGCTTAACAAAAGAAGGCGTTTTAGGGCTTCAGTGGGTTAGTGCAGAAAGCTCTATTGGGCCTTTTCATCCCAATGCTAACTGGCAGTCTCCTTCCAGATGGAATCCTCTGCTTGGGGGTATGTGGTATTTATGGCAGCTGAATTCACACCTCCTGGTGCTAAGGGTCAGTAATCTCTCAAACAGGAAACTCCCTTGGAGGGGGGTTAATGGCAGCTGTATTTGCAGGAGGCTCTGCTTAAATTTAGATAAGGTTTCCTTTTGTGGCTGTTGTTTGTTCAGATGTTTTCAGTGTTAAGTGATCCTCATGCCACTCTGGTGGAGTGTTGGTTCTCTCTCATCTATCTAGCATCTATTTAAAATCACGAATAAGTCCAGAGGTAGAATAGCCTTAGGGCACAGGGACTGGAAAGAGGTCATCAGGGTTTGCCCTTTTACCCTATTTCCCTTTCCATCCTTCTGATAGGCTCCCTCCATGTGGGATGCTTACTGGCCCACCACTACCAGCCCCAAGCTCATATCCTACCAGCTAGGCAGCTCCAGCAGAGAAAGCACCTTTCCCCCATGTCTTTGGCAGCAAAGTCCCAGTGAGGATGCCACTTTACCTGATAGATTACATGTGATCATCCCTGACTCAACTATGGCCAAGTGGAAGGGGTCCTCTGGCATGAAATCACATGGAATGGGTTTCCTAAGGGTCTGTTTCAAGAACAGGGTGGATTCCAGGCAGGGGAAAACACAGGTTCTCCCTCTACTACTCTTCTGCCTATCTCCTTTGCCCTGTAATCTCCACCTTCATTTTAATGCAACTCTAGTAAAATAGCTAGCTGTTTCTGAGAGAAATGGTATAAAATCAGTGAGATGGAATAACATCTGAAATCATGTTTAATGATTTGTTTTTCCCAAACCTGGTGATTCTTGTGTAAGTTTGGATCTTCTCTCTTGATTTTTTTCTGAGCTTTTGACTTGTTACTGAGACATACCTAATAATTACACACCCTTAAATCAAGACAATAATAACTTCACAGGGGTGTATGAGGTCTAATTAATTAAGGCCTGTAAAGCTCTTACAGATCCTTGAATCAAAAGCACTTTATGAAAGTATAAAATGGTAATATTATGGGTGAATCTCATTACAATGAACTTCAGATCTTTTGGTTCTATTGAAATCGGTATCAATATAATTTGAAATATGTGAGCTGGAACTTGGAAATCTTTTTAGTAATGTAGAGAATATGTTGTATCATGGTTTGATTTGTATCACATTCTTTGAATAGTTGTGAGGTTCTCTTTGACAGATGGTCAACTGAGGTGGCCTATCTAATTTAACTGAAAATTAACATTGGCAGCTGCTCCTGCTAAAAAGATAATCTGTCTCTCAAATTGTGTAAAGCAATGCTGACCCCTTTCCAACTCCTTTCCTATAATTGTGGGCAAATGACAGTTTCACTCTCGCAAACACTAAACTCAGAGACATGCTGAACCCTCCATTCTAGGTCATGTCAAATGGGATCCACAGCTACTGTGTATAGTAACAGCCACTGATAGCAGTCCTTGTCCCTGTTTAACTCTGTTTTCACCATGGTACTCACTTAATGAGATGGCTCAACACTGGCCTCTTATTTGGTCTTATTACCATCTAAAATCCTTTTCAAAATTTTTACTTCCAATGTAAAAAATTGCAATCACTCATGTTTGGAAGACATAAATTCCCTTATATTTGGGTTATTTTGGAAAATATCTGCTTTAGATGGTTCCCCTGAAAGCAGACACTGAGATGGAGATTTGCAGGCAGGAGGCTTGTTGGGGGGTAAAGAGTAAGGGAAGCAGCATTAGGTAGAGGGAGAAGCTGGGCTGCCATGTAGTTGTAACAGAGGCCCTTGGTGATGCCATCAGGAGTGCTGAAGTTAGGCTGGCCCCTCAGCAATGTCACAAATTAAGGAAAATGGGACAAATTAAAGGAAATTGGATCCCTGTATTGATTAGTGATTACATGAGGGCTGTCCCCAGGGAAGGGGAGTAGCCTTGGATGAGGTTACTCCCTTCAGTGGAAAGCAAGGCCTAGAGAGGGACTCAGCTATGAGCCATCAGCAGCCAGTGCTCCCAGCAGCTGGGAGAACAAGTCTCTTGTGCTGAAGGGGAGATCTGGGTGGTGCACTGCAGGCCACTACAATCCCAGAAAGTACTGTGATGTCAAGAACCATCTCCCCTATTTCTTTTACCTGGAATAAACTCTGGCAATATTTCCATATATTTGAGTCTTTTCTCTATGTATATATTTAAAGATTACTTGAGCAATATACGAACATAATCTCCTAAGAGTTAAAACATTACAAATAAAGTTCCTTGGACTAACTCCTTTATCTTTGTCCCATCCCTGTGGCTTCAGCAGGACCCAAACCAGGGTAAGGCAAGTGAGGCACTTGCTTCAGATGCAAAATTTAAGAAAGCTCCAAAACCCTCAAGAATCAAGATACACAGTATTTTAATGTAATGTTAAAGAAAATAAAAATCAATGCAAAAAAGTCCTTGATGAACAATATATCAAAATTTTAAACACAGGCAGGACCAGCAACTTTGCTGTGCCTAGTCACGTTGTAGCTTGAGGCAAAAGTAAAAATCGGTTATACCGATTCTGTCTTTATTTAAAATTTTGATAGTTTGTTCATCATGGATTTTTGCATTAATTTTGATTTTAAAAATAATAATGTATTAAAATATTATCTATCTTGATAACAGAACATTTTTGGCACCCCCTTAAATTTTGTGCCCAAGTACCTCACTTGTCTTACCCTAGTCTCAAACCGGAGATGTAGCCACTGTTAGATATTCAGTGCATGTACTTCCAGGCCATTTCGAAGCTCCTTTACATACATGTAGTCATCAGCAATCCTGTTGACTTTATCTCTGAGATACATCCCCAGTCCTCCCTCATCTCTGCATCCCACCACTACTATCTTAGACCAAGCCACCATCTTCTCTTACCGGGACGTTTGTAATAGCCTCCCAACTGGTCTAGCAGATTCTTCTCTTGTCCCTCTTGAGCCCTTTCTCTATACTGCAGTGATATTTTCAAAACATAATTCAGATCATGTCACTTCTCCACTTAAACACCTCCTCCCTCTTCCAATGTCTCCTCATCTCTGTTAGAATATAAGCTTACAATATGGCTCACCATGGACCTACATGATCTGGGCCCTGTCTATCTTTCTGTTCTCATTGTGCTTTCTCTTCCACTGACTCTCTGAGCTCCTGACACATTAGATTCTTGACTCCCTCAAAAACAAAGCTGCTCCTTACCCTAACAGGCCTGGGAACCAGCCGTTCTCTCTGAATGGCCTGCACTCTGTCCATGGCTCCACAGGCTCCATCCTTTTATCATTCAGGCCTCAGGCGTTCTCTGACCACCTAATCTAAATTGTTCCCAGTCACATTGGAACATGTCATTCTGTTTTGTTTTCATACAGAGTTTATTACTACTAGATATTTTCTGGTTAATTTGAAAGAGTACTTTATACTGAATATCAATATTTGTTACATTTATTGCAAATACTTTTCCCTAGTCTCTTTGTTTTCTTTCAAAATTGTTTATTGCATGTTTTGCCATATACCAGTTTCTAATTTGCCTGTAGTGAAATACATTGATTTTTTTTCTCTTATTGTTTCTGTTTTTGGGGTCTTGTTTAAAAGGGCTTTTCCTACTTCTAGATTGCAATGCTATCATTCTATATTTTCTTGTAATAATTTTAAATATGCATTTGTTTGTTGATTAATAGGTCTTTTATTGACCTGGACTTCATATTTCTATGTGATGTAAAGAATCTTATTTAATTTTTTAAATTAATGAATTTCTTAATTATTTACTTATGGTCTGCACATTAACTTGTTTCTGAACCAAGTTTGTCTTTGTGGGCTGTCTTGGTGGGTGTGATGGGATAGGCACTGTATCTGCAGAGTCTGGACACTCACTATTCCTTTCTGCAAATTATGAGTACTTAGATTCTTATTAGTCATTGACTAATAAAAAGAACTCTAAATCACTAAATGGTCAGGAAGGTGGGACTATCCACTGTATCAGTGCAGGCTACCCAAGGCCAGACAAATGTCCTTGGGTATAGATTGGAGAAAATATTTCTCAAAATTTCTTAAGGAAAACAATCCAGCATATCACCTTTGCAAATCAGAGCTGGGTTTGAATCTTATCCCTGCCATTTTCATCTGTGTGACATGGGGCAAGTTTATTAATCTCTAAGACTCAGTTTCTTTACCCTTAAAAAGGAAATAATAATTCTTATTTTGTGGGTTAGGTGTGAAGATCTGAGATAAACCTTATAAAATACTTGGCATATGTTTAGTGCTCAATCATGTTAATCATTATTATTTCTGGTTATAATAGTGACTTCTGTAGAGATGTGAATATTTGGGGGTGGAGTACACAGAGGAGGAGTAAAAGTTGAGAAATGGCAACCATTCTTGAAGGGTTGAGGCAGGAGAGATGTGAGGTTGTGGCACCCCCAAAGAAGCCCAGCAGAGACATCGAAGCCAGCACCAAAACTGTGAAGCACCCACGCTAGGCCAGCAGAAAAGCACCTGGGGCTCTGGGTTCTTGCCTTGTTAAACAAAACCATGAGTCATGATCTTGGGAAAGAGTGTGGGAACCCAGAGAAAGAATCTATGAACAGATGGTCTATTGTCTGAGAGCAAATAAACTGCGATATCTTCAGATAGTGGTAGAACAGGTTATCACATGGGAATGACTTAATAGGGCCTAGTAGAAAGTGGGCTAAGGCCAAAGCTGGAGCAGCAAAAAGGAACTCAAACGGATGCCAAACCAGGACACATCTGGAGAATCACTGAATGCTGTCATAAGCCCAATTGGTTGGCACTGGGAAGCTTTGTACCATTCTATAGGTAAGGCATAGTGGTTCTCACCTTGCTGGGGTACTTGGGCTGAAGTGGTTCAGATGTGGTAGATGAAGATAAAGAGGGAGGAGTGAGTTCTGGAGAACATGGGCACAGAGCAAGCCTTGGTGACCTGTTGATAGCAGAGTTGTGTAGACCCTTCATACTCAAAGTGGAGTCCATAGACCAAGCAGCATAGGCCTCATCTGGAAGATTATTATAAATATAGACTCTTGGGTTCTACCTCAGACCCCCTGAATTAGAATGTGTAGTTTACCAAGATCCCCAGGTGATTTGAATGTGCCCTAGAGTTTGAGAAGTGCTTATCTAGACCTGGGATAAAATAGGTTCAACTGGAAGGAGGATTTCCTGGAAGATTTACACTTCTCAAAATCAAACACATACAATTATGCAACATAAAACACTTTTTAACCCTAGGATTTCAAATAATTCTATTCCAGAAGTGTTGCATCTATTACTTGGTAAGGTAAAGAATACTTTGGTTTTGGATTATTATTAATATTAATACCCAAATCAAACCATTTTCTTACTTTAGATAAGATAGAAGTCCTACTTCAATTTTTCCATAGAGCAAAAGGCTTATCAATATTAACAAGTACTATACTATCTTTAATTCTTTTGTCTCCAATCAGAATCATGCTTAATTATTGAACTGCTGAGTACAAAAAAAATGCCTATTAGATACTGAGATAATTAAATCTACTCAATTTAAGAATTTTGCTCAGTTGGGATCACCTCAAACACTATGACTTAACATTAAAGAGCCTTTAGAGTTTTCTTTTCATTGTGGTGATTCCAGGGCAAAGTGCCTGGGTGAAAATTCATATTGTTCCTATTGCCACACTTTTGAATAAAAGCTAAATTTCACTTGGCTCATTACTTTCTAAGAAAGCATATTCAAAGTGTGGTCCCTGGACCAGCAGTATCAGCATCACCTTGGAACTTGTTAGAAATGCAAATTATTGGGCCCCACCCAAGACCTACTGAACCAGAACCTCTTGGGGTGGGTTCAGCATTCTATACATTTAACAAGCCTGCCAGGTGCTTCTTGTTCATGCTGAAGTTTGCAAACCACTGTTCTAAGCCATGTGGTCCAGTTGATGAGGAGTCCAATGAATAAGCAATGGAAAGAATGTGGGAGTTGATCTAAAGGAAAGAATGTGGGAGTTGATCTAAAGGCTGTGGATGCCAGTCCCATCTGTGACACGTTATGTGACCTTGGATAAGGGAGCACACTACTCTGGGCTTTGATTTCCACATTTTTAAAATAGAAGAATTGGAATAGATGATATATACGGTTCCTTAAGTTTTTAATAGATCAGATGCAATTGGAACAGAAAGAGTTTTCACTCAGGCACTTCCCCCTAGAATTACCAAGTTAAAAAGAGAAATCTAGAAAAATATTGCATGTTAGGTAAGATGTAGATTTTGAGGTGATCCCAACTGAGCAAAATTTTTTGAGTAGATTTGATGATGTCCCTTTCATATATCAGATGTCTGTCAGTGATAGATAATATTGCTAGTTATCTATCAGATAGTCATCTATGGATCCACTTTGCTACAAGTTAAGCATGACATTTGACTCTTTGTGTGTCAAACACCTATAAATTCTAACTTAAAAGAATTTACTTTTCACTTGGAAACATTTCAGTTTTCGCCTTGGAATTATACTAAATATATCCCCATGTTGTTGAAACAGTTATCACAAATTTAATGTAGTCAAGCTCGTTTTACTTTTTAGCACAGTTGGTTTCATGGTTTTCTTGCACCATGAGTGATTAGAAGTAACTAACTATAAGGTGATAACAGCTGTCAGCAAGAAGAGGCTGCACTCTGGTATCAGGATAAAAAGATTGGTGATCTCTAAGGATATGGAGAAAGCTGTAGAGGAAGGACCAACTACCAACAGGACAGGAACATTTAGTAAAGAGGGCATCACAATATTGCTCTGTGTGATCATTGATGTTGTTACTGGTAGTTTTCAGTCATGTAAAGATTACATTTTGTTTAGTTTCTCCTTTAAAAGTTAGGGAAGATTATTGTACATTTAAAAAATATTTCCATCAAAGTCTTGTTTCTCAAAGAATTATGTTTTGGCTATCTGGAAGTTGAACTTATGTAGCATATTGTTTTTTTTCCCCTAACAATGATGGATTAATGAGTCACTACTGTACACAGAACAGCAAAAGGTAAATGGGCACAATCAACAAATGGAGACATATCACAAATAATTATGTAAACGGTTTAATTTGTCATTTAAAATAGCATTTATTGAAATGCTTTTAAAAATGATACTTGTAGGTGTGGAATCAGGTATAGTCAATGCATTGGGGGTGTTGTGCTTGAGTTCTACAGGCAGAGACATGGAGGAAACAATCCTTTTATTAAACTTTCCTTTTTTTTTGTTCCCCCAGAGATTGTTCCAATAGGTAAGGACCTGGAATAGAAATTTAAAAATATAGCAGAACATTATTACCTAGGTCTTGGGGAAATAGAATGTATCCACTGTCATCCTTTGTCAATTATAGGGAGAGAAATACACCCCATGTCACTGGAACTCAGGAGATCTGGGCTTTTATCTTAGCGTAATTGCACAACCTTGGGAAATTCATAGATACTCTTTGGGGTTTCACTTCCCTCATCTGTAGAATGATAAAGACTAGATAAAATATAAGACTAGATCTATATAAAAAATAATATTCTAAACTATACTTAGATTAGACTAGATAAAATATAAGATTCTCTTCAGGGCTGGGATCCCATAATTTTTTATTATGTACCCCGTCTCAGTCACCTTTAGTCATGGCCATGTTCAATGGCTTCACCTCCTTCAAACCCTCAGTCTCAAGCATTTCACTCTTTACTACCTTGTATGTTTTTAACTTTCTTCTTCAAATACAACCACTCCAGCAACTCTTTGACCCCACCAGGATACCTCCAATGCATTGACCTTACTCCCTTTTCGCTTCCTAATGTATCTTTATAAGCCATCATTAGAATCCTTGGTGTATGGTTACAATCCTCCCTTTGCTTAAGCCTTCAACACCTTTACTGCTTTATTCCTTCATCATAATGACTTGGCAAAACCCTAACTCTTGGTGTCTGAGGTCAGGATCTCTGGGAAACAGACTCTGAGATTTGCATGCAGGAGGTTTGTGGGGGAATGCCTGTGGAATCATCATGGGCTAGAGGTGAGAGAAGCAGGATTGGCCAGAAGGAGAAGTTGAACTAGGTGAAGTTGTCATAGAGGCACCAAATGACCCAGTGTGATGTTATAAAGAGCTGAGATGACCCCTACACCAGTCTCCTTGCTGTCTCTTGAGCTCCCTCTCTAAGCAGCTTTCCGTCTTAGGACCTGTGCATTTGCTGTTCCTTCTACTTGAGAGACAGGTTGATATAGGTATCATTGTGCCTGATTAAAACTGGCATTTAAAGATTGCTAACTGGAACAGTTTTATTTACATGTATGTTCTGATTGTTTTGAACTAGCAAGAAAAGCCATGAGGTTATTAATTATTTTTGCACAAATATATTATTTTGTATTTGTGCAAAATACAAATTTTGCACAAATACATTCTTATGTAAACAGATATTTTCTGTATAGAAATCAAAATATAGAGACAGATTAAATATAGAACTACAGCTAAGGATACATCTTTGTACTATTAAACTAAAAAATGGTGATTTAGTTAAAACAAAGCAACACAATCCATCATATTAATGCTGTTCATTTGAATTTATTGTAATTTTGTTTGCATTTAATTTATTAATTAGTTTTACAGTTGCATGAGAGCAATAAACATAAGGGTTTATTTTTAGTTTATGTTTGTGACTATTTAAGTAATATTATGACAGAAATAGTGAGACAACACTGGAATCTGCAAGCATAAGTCAAATTGGAAAAACACGTTTTAGGTGATTACATGATGATTTTCACAATAAAATTCCTCACAAGAAAGAAAACAAGGGGGAAAAGCATGAAAGGCTTAAATATTTCAGACCAAAGTTAAAAAACATAAGAAAAGTCTTTTTAGTACCTTTGGCCAATAATGAAGAGGACTACGGAAAAAGAAATTGGTGAAATTCAAAAAAAATATGTTTCTTGGCAAAGGAATTATTAAACATTGAGAGCCAGAAAGAAATTTATATTAATTTTCCAAACACTTTCTACTTTCCATTCCTCCATTCCATTAGACACTCCAAATACAAAAAAAAAAAAAAAATTAGAGACCTAAAGATGAAATCAAACAGCATGGAAAACATTGAGAGACATTTTTTCCTATAATAAAGCTATAATAAGGCTAAATGCATTCGTGCCTTTTTGGCTTTATAAGAAGTGTTTCCCATAAAGGGATGTTTGAAAAGTTAGTGCCATGAATATCTGGTGACTACAAGACAAAACGAAAACAAAAACACAAAGCACCTCTAAACAGCCTTCATTTAAAAGGGAGACTTGGAAGGAATTTTGAAAACTTCCAAAGTTTTCCCATAATGTGACTCCCCCCAAGTCTCTGATAGAATGAATAAGCTTTCTAAAACACAGTGAAAGTCATTGAACAGTTAGTTAAATTTTAGCTGTTTAGCATTATTATGAAAGAAATTGCAGTAGGCAGAATTCTAAGATTCCTGCCCTCCCGATGTACACACATTTTCTCCCAGCTATTCTCCCGAATGCTAATCTAGGTGATGCTGTGAAAGGACTTTGCGGATGCCATTAAGTTCCCAAATCAGTTGACTTTGAGACTATCTGGATGGGCTTGACCTAATCACCCGAGCCCTTTAGAAGCAGAAAACTTTCTCCCACTGGCCACAGAAGAGAATCTCAGAGAGACACACTCTGGCTGGCCCAGAGGAAAGCAAACATCCATATGAATTGCCTTTAGGCAGCTTCCAGAAGCTGAGAGCAGCTGCCATTCAGCAGCAGGAAAATAGGGACCTCAGTCTGACAGTTGCAAGGAACTAAATTCTGCCAACTACCAGTGAACTTGGAAGAGGACTTCAAGCCCTAGATATTTAATAAGAACCACAGCCCTGGCTGACACTTTGATGCCAGCCCAGTGAGGTGCTGAGCAGAGAATCCAGGCATTCTGTGCCCAGACTCTAACCTATAGAACTGTGAGATAATAAACATGTGTTGTTTTAAGCCACTAAGTCTGTGGTAATTTATATGGCAACAGAAAACAAATGCAGAAATAATTTCTCTTTTCAATCAATTGTATTGGAATCATATAGAAACTGTCTCTGTTGCCTTTTGAAGCAAGGAAGGGTAGAAGTAAAAAATTGCTATTTCTATTTATTCCATGACCCTAAATTTAATCAAGATAGGACTATGTCCTGAAAATCTTCAGAATGTCAATGAATACAAAATAAATGATCAAAACTGAAAAGCAACAAGGAAATCACAGGGTATAACACAGGGTGTTGAATTCCTCCAGCTCTGGGTGTGGACACACACCTGGTTGTCTTGAATTACTCTGGTGTTACCTGTGATGTGCTGTGCAGAATTACAGGTATATGCTTAGTTAACAAGGCCCTTGGGGATAAAGCTCATTTCTAGAAAGTCAGTTTTAAATAACAAAAACTGTGATAAATCAACATCATAAACTCTGACTGCACAGAGGCATCCACTGGACACTGAAAGCAGAATTGTTGACATATTATCCTTGGTGGCAAAAAATACCTCTGAGCAGGTAAAAGTTGAAGTGTGTCTCCTCTTGCAGATTTATTCAGGCTATCTACACAAGAGCTTGGCAAACTTTTTCTGGAAAGGACCAGATTTGAGGCTTTGCGGGCTATATGGTTTCTGTCACAACTTACGTAAACAAAATAAGCACAGCCATGTTCCAATAAAACTTTATTTATAAAAATAGATGGAGGGCTAGATTTGGCCCAAGGGCTGTAGTTTGCTGACACTATCTAGACGGGTAAGCAGATCTTGAACTGGCAGTGGCAACTGGGGGAATAAAAAGAAGAGTACAAATTGAGAGATATTATGGAAATAGAACTCAGAGGACCTGAAAACTAATTGGCTTCAGGGGGAAAGAGAAGATTGAGAAGATGACTTCAGAATTTCTAGTCTGGGAGGACAGTGCCACCATTATCTGAATTGGGAACAAAGGTGGAAGAGATGGTGTGTGTGTGTGTGTGTGTGTGTGTGTGTGTGTGTGTGTGTATGTGTGTGTTGAGGGTTGTGGAGAAAATGAATTGGGTATTGAAATAATAAATTTGAGGTGTTAGGATATTTATGTGGAAAGTTCTAGGAGGCAGTTAGAAGTATAAGTGAAAAGAGAGAGAGATAGAGATTGGTTGTGCAATTTGGAGGTTATCTCTATGAAGGTGAAATGTCTTGAAGTCATGGATGTAGGTGAGATCATACATGGGAGGTTTGTAGAATATGAGCTTATATATATAAAAGTGCTCTTTAAACTGTAAGACATTACACAAAAGTAAAGTATTTCCTATTATTAAATGTGACAAACAGAAACATAAAAGGCAATAACAACCGTTTTATGTCTCAGAATCCCTGCTAGTTCCCAATTATTGCATTTTCATCCTGTGACGGCCTTTGAACAACTCTTTTTTCCTCCCCTAGCATACATCCTGAGATTATAATGCATTAAACATTATCCATGTGAAGGCATAATGCTTTTTTCTTCCCACAACAGATACTCTCAAACCTTTTGGTAGACACAAACTTCTAAGAGAACTGAGACAAAGACACAGAGAAGTCACTTTGATATTAGCGTCCAATACTTGGAATTTTATTTAAATGGGGTATGAGGCAGCAGGTTTAGGTTTAGGAGTATCAGAGTTTAATCACTTAGACAGAACAAGAGACACAGAATGTAGAAGCAGAGTAGACCTAAGAGACAATGTCAAATTAGGGTTGAGGTAACCTTGAACCTTTGAAAAGTCTTTTCCATGGGGAATTGCTCTCTTCCCTAATCTCAAGGAGAATAGTGCTACCTCTTAAGTAGTTTTGACTTGCATTTCTAGGTGTTTTAGTTATCTATTGTTGCTGAAAAAATGATTCCCAAACTTAGTGGCTTAAAGCAACAAATAGGTTATTATATTTCATGATTTTGTAGGCGTGGATTTTGGGTACAGCTTGGCTGCATGATTTTTTTGTTCCATGTAGTGTCAATGAAGATCACTTGCTAGTATTCAACTGGTGGACAGACAGGTCTGGGAGGTCTGAGACAGCTTCACTCACATGTTGTCTTAGTCTTTTCAGACTGCTGTAACAAAATACCATTAACTGGGTGGCTTATAAACAACAGAAATTTATTGCTCACAGTTCTAGAGGCTGGGAAGTCCAAGGTCAAGGTGCTGGCAGATTTGGTATCTGGCAAGGGCTCACTCTCTGGTTCACAGATGGCACCTGCTCTCTGTGTCCTCATATGGTGGAAGGGGCTAGCTAATTATCTGGGGTCAATTTTATGAGGACACTAATCCCATTCATGAGGGCAGATCTCTCATGACCTAATCGTACCCCAAAGGTTCCATCATCTAATACTATCACATTAAGGATTAGGTTTCCATGTATAAATTTGGAGAGGCACAAACATTCAGACCATAGCATATGTCTAGCACCTTGATTAGATGGCTGGAAGGCTTGGCTTAGCTGGAACTGAGGACCACGGGACATGCATGTGGTCTCTCCAGCATTTTGGCCTCAAGATAGTCAAATTTCTTATGTAGCAGCTCAAAGTCCAGTGAGTAATCCAGCAAACAAGATACATGCTGCATAGTCTTGTATAACTTAGCTTTGTAGCCACATTGTGTTACTTCTGCCATATTATATTAATCAAACTGGCATTAATCTGCCTAGATTCAAGGGGAAGGAATGCTATATATGGGAGGAATGTCAAATAATTTGTGGCTATGTGTTAAGACAACCATAAAGGTCATCTGGCAGAAGGATGTGCCTTTCTGATGATGGCTCAGATGATATGGGTGCTAGGCAGCCCTGCCCTACCCAGGCCTACCATTTCATGGAGTTATGGGGGTTGCAAAATTCCACATAGGTTGTAAATTGGCAGGATGGGCTCCCCTACCCGGAAAGAGCAGGTCCTGAGACCAGTACTTGGATGCAAGTAGTTTCTTTTTGGATATAATCTCACGGAATAGAAGTGGGGAGCTGGGAAGAGTGAAACAGGGAAGGTGGGAGAGCTGCTCCAAGAATGCATTGCTGATTTGGTCACTGCTGTGGGTTCTTGGGGCTTAGTATTGCTGAGAGCTTCTGAGGAGCTGTGTGATTGCACCTCTGAATTGTCTTTTAAAAGAACAAAAGATAAACTCACCAACTCTTCTCCCTACTTCATCATGGTGGATTATTTTTCTGTGTGCAGCTAAATTTGGTTTGCTAGGATTTTATTGAGAATTTTTGCATCTATATTCATAACGGACATTGGTCCGTAGTTTTCTTTTTTTGTTGTATCCTTTTCTGGCTTTGGTATCAAGGTGATATTGGCATTGTAGAATGAGTTGGGGAGGATGTCTTCCTTCTCAATGTTATGGAATAATTTCTGCGGTATAGAATCCAGTTCTTCTTTGAAGGTCTGGTAAAATTCAGGTGTGAACCTCTGGTCCAGGACTTTTTTTTTGTTGGAAGATTTTTTTATTGCTGCTTCAATTTCAATACTTGATATTGGTCTGTTCAGGAATTCTATTTCTTCCCGACTGAGCCTAGGGAGGCTGTGTATTTCCAAGAATTTGTCCATTTCCTGCATGTTTTCAAGTTTATTTACATAGAGGTTTTTATAATATTTAGAGATGATATTTTGTATTTCCATGGTTTCAGTTGTGATGTCTCTTTTTTCATTTCTGAATGAATTAGGCTTCATGATAACCCTTATAGCATCAGAAAGATCCTGGGTCAGAAAGCCAAATACACAGTGAGATGCACTGAGGTGCTGTCAAGTTACATATGTATGAAGCTGGTAGCCACAGCAACAGATGGGGCGAAAGGTGAGCTGAGAGGATGTGAGATGGTCAAAAGAGGTATCTGTTATGCATGCATGCACACACACACTTGAACTTCCAAATTAACTAAGTCAAGGATACAGGTTTTAAAGCAAGGGTGCCTATACAACATAAGCAGATGCAATATAGCTTATTTATGTTTTTCCCTTTCTCTGAATTCCCCATTAGGCTTGCAGCTGCCAGAGGCACTCTCCCCATGTAGGTTCTATCTGAGTTGGGAAAATAACCAAATTCTTGTTATATGACTCTCTTTTTCTCCTCAAGGCTCATAAGACCATTCTGGAAGCACTTTATATTAATAATTGCTGCACTCCTGATTAGGAAAAGATTTGCAAAAATCAGACTTTCCTGGTTTGTGAACAAACAGTCCTGGCAAGGGCCACGTCCTTATCCCAGAGGAGAAACCGGAGTCAGTGACCAGCCCAGGTGTCCCCAAACCATGCCCTTGTCCTCAGCTCGCCAGTGGACAGAAATATGCATTCCCCACAGAGGCAGACTAATGTCCATTCTCCACTCTCCAGTCCCTAAAGTGGGGTTGGCAGTAAGCATGGCTGGTGATGTTTATCATTTTATCTGCTTGGCAGTATCAGAGGAAAAACGAATGGATAGAAATGAAAGGAGTGAGAAGATCAGTATAGTTCCAGAGGCCTATTTCAAGACCCCTAGTGAGAGAGATGATAAGTTCACCCTATTCTAAGTGAACCTATGTGTGAAATCCATAATGCTATATAAAAGAAGGATGGTTCATCTTTTTATAAAAGGTATCTCCAGGGAACTAATCTGCCTATTGTGCTCCCCTGGGGTATTTTATTTGTGTTTCATTTATTGAAAGCATAGGCCTGCATGGCATGCTGTTAATGATTCTCAAAATTATTCTAGGCTATGGACTTAATGAAAGCTTTTGTGAAAGTTCAGTATGCAATTCAGAGGGAAAAGGGCTTCTCAGCTTCATGTTGGGGGTAGAGACCTGTGATTGCAAATTCTTCTCTCTATTTCTCTTCATCCCTCTCCTTCCTTGACCCTTGAGAAATAGCAGCATATCTTGCATAGCTCCTAAGATTACAGTTTGGAAGTCTCTGGGATATAGTACAAGTTAGGAATGTGTCCTGCTGCAAGTGATAGAAAATCTGACAACAGTGGCTTAAAGAAGTAGGGAGCTATGGTTCCTTGCTTATTAGGAAGCATGGAAGGGCGTGACTGCTGTTGTTTCAGAAACCTAAGCCCTTTCTCTATTTTTGCTATGCTTATCCTATTGACTTGTCTTCTGATTGCAAAATAACTGCAGCATCTCTAGTTATCACATCTGAGTTCAAGACAGAAAGAAAGTTGAAGGGGAATTTTTTTTCTCTTTTGAGGTTCTGTCTTTTTGGGGGGCAAAGGAGGGGAAGTTACATATTATCAGAAGCCTGTCCTTTAGATTTCATTGGCCAGAAATAAATCACATGCCTGTGGTAGACCCATACTCGCCAAAGGATATGAGACCACTTAGGCCAATAACGACTTATCCCCTGAGACTGGGAAGGGGCCTTTCTTCTCTGAAGTCACAGAATCTCTGCCTGTTTTTTGAATGAATCAGGGTTTCTATTAGCAAGAACATCGTGGATAAGGAAGGGCAGTTGGGTGGGCAATTGGATAGGCAACAAACTGTGTCTGTCAGAGCCAATGAGCCAAGAAACCTGGTTGTAAATTCTAACTTGCTCACTTAACTTATTGTGAAACATTGGACAAGCCACTTGACATGGCCTGGCTGCAGTGACCTCATGTATAAATTGAAAAAAGTGGACAATGTGAGCGCCAAGTTTCCTTCTAGCTCCAACATTCAGTGGTTCTGTACACTTTTAATAACTTTCTGAATGTTCATGGCTAAACCAAAACTGGTTTATAATTGAAACAGATGCCCTACTGGTGTTGTTCTGGCTCCAAGAACTGGCAGCTTACATTTTCATGCAGTAAATTATGTTCTGTAGATTTCAAAGAAATTCCACTCCCCCTTTTTTTACCTTTGAGGAAAAATCAGCTCTCCATTCCCCCTCCTCCCACATAGTTACATTCTATATTTGAATAGTACAGCTTTCTCCCATGTAATTCCCATTTTGTTTTTATTAATTAAAAAAATAAAAAAATCAACCTTCCTGTTTGGTATAAAGCTTCTTCTAAGTAACAGGAAATTATTTCTAGGTATCTGATTAATTGTCCAATATTAAGTGAAAGTTGATGTCTTTTTAAATATATAATTGAAATTTGTGTTTGGGCATATTGTATATATATTTTCACCCAGTTACTGACAAAGTTAAAAACTGAAGGTTCCAACTGGGTGATATACCTGTGGTTAGCACAGTGCCTGGTTTTGCTAATTACTCAGTAAATGTTTTTGAACCAATGAATTATGATAAGACATAAATGAGCCAGAGTAGACTAAGGCAGAATTAATTCCTCAGAGTTAGATTTTCATAGTTTTAATATCCTTGATATCATTGAGGAGGGCATTGGAAAAGAGCTTACTTAAGACATTTGATTGATAGCTTATATTATTTGTACATTAGTGGATGTATAAAAGGAAGTCAGAAATAGTGTGTCATGCCGATTCGCTGACTATTAATTGAGTGTCCTCTTGGTGCCAAGCACTCTTCTAGGTAGTAGCATACCCCAGTGAATAAGAGAGACAATGCTTCTTGTTTCCATGGAGCTTTCATCTGAATGGAAGACACAGACAATAAACAAGTAAGCAAAAACTATTTCACGTAGTGATAAGTGCTATGAAGAAAATGAAACAGGATAATGTGATAGTGAGTGGATGTGCAGAGAGCATCAGATAGCGCAGTCACAAAAGGCTTCTCTGAGTAGGTGACATTTGAGTTGAGACTAGCAGGGAGCTAGTCATGTGAAGATCTGGTGGAACAGTGTTTCAAGCAGATGGAATAATAAGTGCAAATGCCCTTAGGTGGAAATAAGCATGGTGGGTTTGAAGACAAGTAAGAAAGCCAGTGTGGCGCAAGTGCATTGAACAAGTGGGAGACAGTGGGAGGAGATTAGTTGGGAGAGGTGGCCAAGAGACAACCTGTGTAGAACCTTATAGAACAAGGACGTCATTATTGTTTTATGTTTTGTTATTTTTTATTTTTTTATTTCAGCATATTACATGGGTACAAATGTTTAGGTTACATATATTGCCCTTGTCCCACTTGAGTCAGAGCTTCAATTGTGTCCATCCCCCAAACAGTGCACACCACACCCATTAGGTGTGTACACACCCATCCCCTTCTCCCCCCTCCCATCTTCCCAACACCTGATGAATGCTACTACTATATGTGCATTTAAGTGTTGGAAGGACATCATTATTCTGACTGCAATGGAACTCTATTTAGGGTTTTAGCCCAGGAGGGACATGATCTGCTTTAAATTTTTATAAGATCTTCCATTTGCTGGGTGGAGAATGGATTGGAAGGGGCTAAAGCAGAAACAAGGACATCAGTTTGAGGGCTACTGCAATAGTTCTGGTACAAGAAGAAGCAGCCTTCTGAGAAGGGATATGGGAAAAAGTTAGTGAATTTGAGATCTATTTTGGAAGCAGAGTACTAGGACTTGCTATGGGGGTTTGTGAGAGAGGGAAAGGAATAAACATGGCCTTTGGATTTTAGGCTGAAGTGACCAGAAGAAAGAAGGTGCCTGTTATTTTTCTTGATAATGAGAAGATGGGGGTGGGTGATGGGCAGAAACAGTTGGGGTGAGGATGGTGGCCAGCAGTCAGAAGTTCTGATTTGAAAATGTTAGATCTGAGCTGCCTCACAGACATACATACCTCAAAAGTCTACTTTGAAGCAGGGTCTTCACAAAGGAGTCCTCTTAGGAATGCAATGGTTAAATACAGTGGAAAAAACAGCAATCCTTGCCAACCCCTCAATAACAGAATCTCAACAATGCCATACTTTCTGAAGCCTCTTTTCTTAAGTAGACAGAGATAACTCTTCCAATGTAATCTCCCTGATCAAGAAAAGAATTGAGAACACACATGCCTAAGACCTTCAATATGGGCTTCCCTAATCCCCTCTTCACCTTTTTGATCAGCTCAAGCACTTACATCAGCAGGAAATCTAAACAAATAGAGGGAACTCTGTAGAGAAATTATTAAATAGTTGTGGAGAAGTCTGCTAGGGTTACCAAGATTAATTCAAAAGAAAGGAACTGTCCCCAGATAAGCACAAGATAAAATACCAGAATGAAGTAGGGGGAGAAAACAAGTAGGGTTATGTTTTAATTTTAATAAAGTGGAAATAAGTAGCCAAGAAATCATTTTTTAAACAACTATTTACTTGGTGAAGCTGAAAATACAAGCTACATGCTTTTAATTAGAAATTGAACAGAAAAGACTTTGGGTGTCTCTGAATTTGGGATCTGTGTTTTATGCTGTTGATGTGTATAGGAGGTGTGAGTGCCAGAGTTGGCCAGGTTTGAGATCTTACAGGCCCTTATAAGGTGTCTTGAGGTGGTATTAAGCAAGGTGAATTTGATAGTAGAGTCTACCCATGATACTCTGGCCCTAGGACAACATGAGACGTTCTTAGAATCTTAGTCTCTCAGTATGTTGCTAAGAATTCTGTTATGGCACCCTTTGCTTAAGGCAAATAGATTGCTTCTCTATTTTCTTGCTCTCTCCATGGCCAGGTTCTGGCTTAGTGTCTTAGTCCATTTGTGTTGCAATAAGGGAATACCTGAAGCTGGGTAATTTATGAAGAAAAGAGGCTTATTTGGCTCATGGTTCTGCAGGCTGTACAAGAAACATGGCAATGACATCTGCTTGGCTTCTGGTGAGGGCCTCAGGCTGCTTCCACTCATGGCTGAAAGCAAAGGGGAGCTGGCATGTGCAAGTCACATGGCAAGAGATGAAGCAAGACAGAGTGGAGGAGATGCCAGGCTCTTTCCAACAACCAGTTCTTGAGGGAACTAAGAGTGAGAACTCACACACTCCTGTGAGAATGGCACCAAGTCATTCATGATGGATCTGCTCCTATGATCCAAATACCTCCCATTAGGCCCCACCTCCAACATTTGGGGATCAGATTTCAACTTGAGACTTAGTGGGGCCAAACAAACCATATCCAAACCATAGCAATGAGTGTAGCCTTGAGTAGGAGCTATCCACTGGATGACTTGGTTGGGCTTTTAGCTTTTTCTTCCTCCTACATCTGGAAGGTGAGAGGCTGGAGTGTGGGCTGATGATCAGACTGTCAGGCACTTAACTTTGATGGGCACACCTAAAGAGGTCTTGAAAGTTTTTATAGAGAGTCTCACCTCAGTGAGAGTGTGACATATATAGGTTTTGATGTGTAGTTGTGCTTTTAAAATAGTGAGTAGCGAACCACTCATATGTCATGAAATGGTTTTAGTGGCATTGAACAAGATTAACAAACAAGTAAAAATAAGACAAATAGAATAAAAATACCAATGTGAATTGTGCATAGTAAAGGCAAGTACTGTTTTGCACGACTTCATTTATAAATATAACTGTATGTCCTTGGTCACAGTGTATTGAAGAAAATAAGGTTGAGAAACACTGGGTGTAGAGAGTAGGGGCTGAGAATGTGGCCTCTGCTGTTAGAAAGCTCAGAGGGAAGAATCTCAGCTCCATTAATTACCAGCTGCATGACTATGGGTGAATTTCATAATCTCTTTAAGCCTCAGATTCTTCATCTGTAAAGTGAGAATAAAGATGGATCCTGCCTCATGTTTGTTGAGAGGGTTAAAGCCTTGACTATAATGCTTGACATACAACGTGTCCTGTAAATGGCAACTATTATGATTATTTATGAAAATTGGTTATTCGTCTGTTGTAGGTTTGTATGGTAAGAGAGTTGTGATTACAGTGAGCCATATGGGTATGTTTTCAGTGTGAAAAATGGGTGTGCATCTGGGGGATGGACACACTTGAAGCTCTGACTCCGGGGGGAGTAAGGGGGCAAAGGCAACACATGTAATCTAAACATTTGTACACCCATAATATGCTGAAATAAAAAAAACAAAAAGAAAGAAAAATGGGTGTGGTCCCATTAAATCCTGCTTAAACCCAACGTTCACTACTGGTCTGTCTGAAAGGACATCTGATAAATTATTTCAAAAAAGTTGTTTGAAAACGAAGCCTCCCTCATTAGGCACACAAATCTTAGGATGTTCAGAATAGCATAAATTGTAATTTGCTCTCCATTCCTCTTTTGGACAGCTATAAGATTGGGAGCAGTGGATGCAGCAATGGAATAGGGTTGTGCCATTCCCATAGCCTCTTGGGATGGGAAGTTCAGGGCTATGTGCCTCTTGTTCCCTGTGGAGTCTCTCCATTTGTTGAAGTCAGGCTTCTGCTTCCAGGAATTAATTTCTTTCCTTCAGGCTGTGCTTCTGATAAACTCATCCACACCATGCTGTTCTGGTGGCTTAACATGATTAATAGTGATTTATTTAGGGGATGGCCTTTTTATTATCATGGTTGTATTTAATCCTTTAAACAGCTTTATTAGGGCATAATTTACAAACCATAAGTTCACCCATTTTAAGTGTGAAATTCAATGATTCTTAGTGAATTTACAGAGTTGAGCATCGATCAGCACAATCTGGTTTTAGAACATTTCCATCACACCAAAAGAAATTTCCCTCACGACCATTTGTAACCCTTCCCTCACTCCCCCAGCCTAAGGAAACCACTAATCTATCTATCCTTGCAGATTTGCCTTTTGTAGACATTTAGTCAAAATGAGATCATACAACATGTGGTCTTTTTGGTCTGGCCTTTTTTACATAGCATGTTTTTGAGGTTCACCCACATTATAGCATGTATTAGTACTTCATTCCTTTTAATTATCCCATAGTGTTCTATTGTAGAGGTATACATTTGTTTTTTCATTTCCAGTTGATGAATATTTGATTGTTTCTACCTTTTGAGAATTAGGAATAATGGTTCTATGAAAATTGACATGCAAGTCCTTGTTTGGACATATGTTTTTATTTCTCTTGGTAACTAGGAGTGCAATTGATGGGTCATATGCTAAAATTACGTTCAAACTTTTAAAGAAATTGCCAAACTGTCTTTCAAAGTAGCCACATAAATTTACATTCCCACCATCAAAGTATGAGGGTTTTAGTTCATGTATATCCTTGCCAATGCTTATTACTGTCTATATATTTTTTTTATTTCAGAATATTACAGGGGTACAAATGTTTTGGTTACATGGATTGGTTTTGCACACTTCAAGTCAAAGTTATAAGTGTGCCCATAACCCAGATAGTGTGAGTTATACCTGTTAGGTGTGAATTTACTCATCCCCTCCTTCCCTATCTGACCTGCTTGATTTCAGTTGAGTTTTACTTGCATATGTGCACATAAGTGTTGATCAATTAGTTCCAATTTATGTATTTTTTATTTTTTGGATTTTTTAAAATTTCAGCCTATTATGAGGGTACAAATGTTTAGGTTACATATATTGCCTTTGTCCCATCCAAGTCAGAGCTTCAAGCATGTTCATGCCCCAGATGATGTGCACCACTCCCATTAGGTGTGAATTTATCCATCGCCTTATCTCCGCTTCCACCTGCCCGACACCCAACGAATATAACTACTGTGTGTACACGTAAGTGTTGATCAGTTAGTACCAATTTGACAATGAGTACATGTGATGCTTGTTTTTCCATTCTTGTGATACTTCACTTAGTAGAATGGGCTCCAGCTCTATCCAGGATAATATAAGAGGTGCTAGATTACCATTGTTTTTTGTGGCTGAGTAGAACTCCATGGTATACATATACATTTTATTAATCCATTCATGGATTAGTGGACACTTGCATTATTTCCACATCTTTGCAATTGTGAATTGTGCTGCTATAAACATTTGCGTGCAGATGTCTTTTTTATAGAGTGTCTTTTTTTCCTCTGGATAGATGCCCAGTAATGGGATTGCTGGATCAAATAGTATTTCTACTTTTAGCTCTTTGAGGTATCTCCCTATTACTTTCCATAGAGATTGTGCTAGTTTGTAGTGCCACCAGCAGTACATGAGTGTTCCTATGTCTCCGCATCCATGCTAATATTTATTGTTTTGGGACTTTTTGATAAAGGCCATTCTCACTTGGGTTAAGTGATATCTCATTGTGATTTTGATTTGCATTTCCCTGATGATTAGAGATGTTGAGCATTTTTTCACATGTTTGTTGGCCATTAGTCTGTCTTTTTTTGAGTGTTTGTTTTTCCATTCTTGTGATATGTTGCTTAGAAGAATGATCTCTAGCTCTCTCCAGGTTACAAAAGGTATTAGTTCACCATTTTTATGGCTGTGTAGTAATCCATCATATACATATACTACCTTTTATTAATCCACTTATGTATTGATGGTCATTTGGGTTTGTTCCACATCTTTGCGGTTGTGAATTGTGCTGCAATAAACATTTGAGTACAAGTGTCTTTTGATAAAATGACTTTTCTTCCCCTCTGGGTAAATACCCAATAATGGGATTGCTAGATCAAATGGTAGGTCTACTTGCAGTTCTTTGAGTTATCTCAATATTACTTGCCATAGAGGTTGTACTCATTTGCAGTCCCATCAACAGTGTATAAGTGTTCCTTTCTCTCCACAACCACACCAGCACATGCTGTTTTGGGACTTTTTGATAAAGGCCATTATCATAGAGTTAGGTGATATTGTGGTTTTGATTTGCATTTTCCTGATGATTAGAAATGTTGAGCATTTTTTCATGTGTTTATTGGCCATTAATCTATCTTCTTTTGAAAAGCTTCTGTTCATGTCTTTTACCATTTTTTATGGGGTTGTTTGATTTTTTCTTGGTAATTGGCTTGAGTTTTTTTCAGATTCTGCTTATTAGCCCTTTATTGGATATATAGCATGCAAATATTTTCTCTCATTCTGTAGGTTGTCTACTTGCTCTATTGATTATTTCCTTAGCTGTGAAGAAAGAAGCTTTTCAATTTGATCAGGTACCATTTATTTCTTTCTGTTGTCGCTGTGATTGCTTTTGGGGTCTTCTTCATAAATTCTTTGCCTAGCCTGATATCTAGAAGAGTTTTTCCAACATTTTCTTCTAGAATCCTTATAGTTTCATGCCTTAGGTTGAAGTCTATTATCCATTGTGAGTTGATTTTTGTTAGTGGTGAGAGGTACAGATCGTGTTTCAATCTTCTACATATTGCTATCCTATTTTCCCAGCAGCATTTATTGAATAAGGATTCTTTTCCCCAGTGTATATTTTTGTTTGCTTTGTGAAGGATCAGATGGCAATATGAGGATGGTTTTATATCTGCATTCTCTGTTTTGATCTATTGGTCTTTGTCTCTGTTCTTGTGCCAGTACTATGCTATTTTGGTTACTGTTGCCTTGTAGTATAGCTTGAACTCTGGTAAATTGATGCCTCTTGATTTGTTCTTTTTGCTTAAAGTTGTTTTGGCTGTATGGGGTCTTTGCTTGTTCCCTACAAAACATAGAATTATTTTTTCTAGATCTGTGAAAAATGATGTTGGTATTTTAAAGGGGATTGCATTAAATCTATAAATCATTTTGGGTAGTATAGACATTTTAACATTGTTAAATCTGCCAATCCATGAGCATGATATGTTTTTCCATTTGTTTACATCCTCTGTGATTTCCTTCCTCAGTGATTCATAGTTCTCCTTAAAGAGGTCTTTCACCTCCTTGGTTAAATATATCTCTATTTGTTTTTTTTTTTTTTTGCTATTGTGAAAGGTATTGAATCTTTGATTTGAGTCTCAGGTTGACTATTGTTGGTGTGTAGGAATGCTACTGATTTGTGTACATTGATTTTGTAACCTGAGACTTTGCAGAATTTTTTTTTTATCAATTCCAACCCAATCCCCAACCCAGCGGAGGAAGAGAAATAACTAAGATCAGAGCAGAACTAAATGAAATCAATTCCAAAAGAATCATATAAAAGATTAATAAAAGAAAAAGTTGGTTGTTTGAAAAGATAAACAAAATCAACAGGTCTCTTGCTAGAATAACCAGAAAGAGAAAAGAAAAGACCCCAATAAGCTCAATCAGAAATGAAAAAGGAGATATTAGAGCTGACACTATGGAAATACAAAATATCATCTTTGAATAGTCTAAAAAGCTCCATGTACATAAACTTGAAACCATTGAAGAAGTGGAAAAATTCTTGGAAACACACAACCTTCCTAGGCTTAATCAAGAAGAAATAGAACTCCTGTACAGAGCAATATCCAGTGTCAAAATTGAAGCAGCAATAAAAAAATCTTCCAACAGAAAAAATCCTGGACCAGGTGGTTTCACAGCCGAATTCTAACAGACCTAGAAAGAAGAACTTGTACCTATACTGCAGGAATTATTTCATAACATTGAGAAGAAAGGACTCATCCCCAACTCATTCTACAAAGCTAGTATCACCTTGATACAAAAGCCAGAATATGACAGAACAAAAAAAGAAAACTACAGACCAATATCCCTTATGAATATAGATGTAAAAATTCTCAGTAAAATACTAGGAATCCAAACTTAGCTGCACATCAAAAAAATAATCCACCATGACCAGGTGGGCTTCAACCCAGAGATGCAAGTATGGTTCAACATATGCAAACCTATAAATATGATTCACCACATAAATAGAAGCCAAAACAAAGACCATATGATCTTCTCAATAGATGCAGAAAAAGCATTTGACAAAATTCAGCACCCTTTTATGATAAGAACTCTTAACAAAATAGGCATAGATGGAACATATCTCAAAATTATAAAAGCCATATGTGATAAACCCACAGCCAAGACCATATTGAATGGAGGAAACTTGAAAGCACTCCTGCTTAGAACTGGAACCAGACAAGATTGCCCACTGTCACCACTTCTATTAAACATAGTGCTGGAAGTCCTAGCCAGAGCAATCAGGCAAGAGAAGGAAATTAAGGGTATCCAAATTGGGAAAGAAGAGGTCAAATTATTGCTCTTTGGTGATGGTATGATCTTATATTTAGAAAACCCCAAAGACTCTGCCAAGAGACTCTTGTCTGTCTTTTTGATGATAGCCATTCTAGTGGAAGTTAAATAGTAGTTTGTTTTGATTATAATTTAATTTCACCTATGAATAAATTATGTTGAGCATCCTTTCATGTATTTATTAGCCAATATATTTTCTTTAGTGAAATATCTATTCAAATCTGTCAAAATTTTAGCTGGGTTTCGTGTTTTCTTTACATAGAGTTGTAAGTGTTCTTTATATTTTCTGGATACAATTTCTTTATTAGGTATATGATGTGAAAATATTTGATTTCAGTCTTTGGTTTTTCTTTGCATTTTCTTAAAGGTGTCTTTTGAAGACCAAAGGTTTTAATTTGATAAAGTCCAATTCATCAAGTTTTCATTTTATGGGTTGCGCTTTTGATGTGGTATTTAAGAACTTTGCCTAAATCAAAGTCATAAAGATTTTCTTCTGTGTTTTCTTATGAAAATTGTATATGTTTAGCTTTTAAATTTAGGTGTATAATGCATTTTGAGTTATTTTATGGATAGTGTGAGGAAAGTATCTAAATTTATCTTTTTGCATGTGAAATTTATTGAAAATGTTTGCTTCTATATCAAATTGCATTGACACCTTTGTAAACAATCAATTGACCATAAATGTAAGGGTTTATTTCTAGACTCTCAATTCTATTCCATTGATCTATATGTCTATCCTTATGCCAGTACCACATTGACTTTTTCGTTCACATTGTTTTCATTACTGTAGCTTTGCTGTAAGTTTTGAAATCAGGAAGTATGAGTTCTTTGGCTCTGTTCTTCTTTTTCAAGATTATTTAAACTGTTCTTGGTTCCTCACATTTTTATATAAATTTTAGGATCAACCTCTCAATTTCTGCAAACATTGCATCTGGGATTTTGATAGGAATTGCATTCGATCTATAAACATATCTGGTGGAGAATTGCCATCTTAGTTATATTGAATCTTCCAATCTGTGAAAATAAAGTGTCTTTCCAGTTATTCATATTTTCTTTAATTTCATGGCACAATGTCTTACAGTTTTCAGTGTACAAATCAAAGAATTCTTTTGTTACAGTTATTTATGAGTATTTTATTTTTTCCATACTATTATGAGTGGAATTGTTTCTTAATTTTATTTTCAAATTGTTCATTATTAGTACCTAGAAATACAACTGATTTTTGTATATTCATCTTATGTCATGTAATCTTTTGGCTCTTGTTTATTAGTGCTAATAGTTTTTTAATGGATTTCTTGGGATTTTCCATATATAAGATCATGTAGTCAATAGTAACATTAGTGAAAATGGTGGAATAAACTCCAGAAGTCTGCCCCTCCATAAAAGCAATGAAAAAAGTGGCAAAAACTGTCAATCAATTAAAAAAAAAAACTCTGGAAACTAACCAAAAGCTTACAGCAACTCACAGTCTTTATTCAAGAAAAATGGCTGAATATTGGCAAGAACAGAGCTTTGTGGAATTTTAACTTACCCTGGTTTCATCCACCACTCCCTGGCTCAGTTGTAGCCTTGAAAATAATATCCTGTATTCTAATAACAGTACTAGAGAGAGCAGATGGAACTCATCTGCAAAGAATTGCTTTTTGTTTATCTGTATGGTGGCTCTCTGGAATACCTGCTCAAAAGGCATTTTTTAATCTCACCTAACTCCAAACTCACCTAGTCCTAAAGTCAATACCTGTAGGGAAGGCATTTGTTGAAAACTTTATAGGCAAATCTTTTATTTCATGCTGCCTAAGGAATTGGATAACAATTGAGACAAATAATAGACTAACCAAAAATCTTGGGAAGAAAAGCTGAGATGTGTAGGGAAATAAGGGCTTTGAAAAGTTCTAACATATCCCTGGGTATCTAGAAGGTCACGTGCAAGTCCAGGGCCATGAGTATGGTCAGGAAAGACCTGAGAAGGCCCTAAGCTCTCATGTCTGGCTGACTGTGATTCTCTGCACAAGCCAGAAATAAATGCTATGGTAGAGTTGTAAATTGCTTGCCTGAGTATTGAAGGCATGCCCCAACATTCACATAAAACCCCTCTGCAAAGACTGTGAGATTTTTTTGGTTCCAGGCATTTAAAAAAATCTCTGTCCAATTGTTGGGTGACCACCAGGCTGACAGAATAGAGACTTTAGTGACCAAGCTTAAAAAAGAATATAGATTTCACATAATTAGATTAGTGAAGTTGTTAAGCAAACACCAATAAAGCAGCTACATCAACAAGCTCTAGGGATAGGGAGAATCTGATTTCCAGAGTTGCCACATTATGATCTTCAAAGTGTCCAGCTTTCAACAAAAAAGAATGGGGCAAGCAAAGAAGCAAGAAAGTTTGGCCCATACAGAGGGAAAAAAAATGACAATCAATAGAAACTGTCCCTGAGGAATCCCAGATGTTGGAGCTTCTAGGTAAAGACTTTAAAATGGTATTTGAACACTTTAAATATATTTAAAGACCTAAAAGAAACTATGTCTAAAGAACTAAAGGAACATATGAGAACAATATCTCACCATATAAAGAATAACAATAAAAAGACAGAAATTACAGGCATACCATTTTGTTGCATTTTGTTTTATTGTGCTTTGCAGATATTATGCTGTTTTTACAAGTTGAAGTTTTGTTGCAACCCTGCCTTGAACAAGTTTATCAGCACCATTTTTTCACAAGCATGTGCTCACTTCATTTCTCTGTGTTAGCATTTTTTAGCAATACGGTATTTTTAATTAGGTGTGTACTTTTTAAAGACATAATGCTATTGCACACTTTGACTACAGTGTAGTGTAAATATAACTTTTATGTGACCTGAGAAACCAAAAAATTTGTGTGACTTGCTTTATTGTGATATTCATTTTATTGTGATGATCTGGAACAGAACCCACAATATCTCTGAGGCATGCATTTATTAAAAAACCCCCAAAAAACAAAAGAACAAAAATGACTGAGTTGAAAGAACACGAACTGAAATGAAAAATTCACTAAAGAGGCTCAAAAGAAGATTTGAGCAGGCAGATGAAAGAATCAGAATACTCAAAGACAGGTCACCTGAGATTTTTCAGTCTGAAGATCAAAAAGAAAAAAAGACTGAAGAAAAATGAACAGAGCCTCAGAAACCTGTGTACTAACATACACATAATGGGAGTCCCAGAAAAAGAGGAGAGAAAGGGGAAGAAAGAATATCTGAAGAAATAATGAAAAACATTAATCTGCACATCCAAGAAGCTCAATAAACTTCAAGGAAAACTGAGAATAGAGATAGTTTTACTTCCTTTCAAATCTGGATGCCTCTTTTTGTTTTGTTTTGTTTCTTGCCTTCTTGCACTAGCTAGGGCTTCCATTACAATATTAGATAGACAGCTTGAGAGTGAACATTGTTGCCTATACCCAGTCTCGGAGGAAAGCCTTCAGTTTTTCACCATTAAGTTTGATTTTATCTATAGACTTTTCATAGATGATAGTCATAGTTTATTGAGAATTTTTATAATGAATGGGTATTGGATATTGTCAAATACTTTTTCTGAATTTGTTGAGTTGATCATGTGGTTTTTGTCCTTCATCCTATTAATATAATGTATTACATTATTTGATTTTTGGATGTTAAATCAACTTTGCATTTCTGGGATAAAAAGAATTACTTGGTTATGATGTTTAATTTTTTTTACGTGTTCCTGGATTTTTCGTTTACTTAAATTTTGTTTAAAAATTTTTTGCATCTATATTCATGAAGTATATTTGTCTACATTGTTCTTTTTATGTCATTTTTTTCCTGTCTGGCATTGGTATCAGGATAATATTGGCCTCATAAAATCAATTGGGAAGTATCTCTTCCTCCCCTATTTTCTGGAAGAATTTGTGAAGAATTGATTTGACTTATTTTAATAGTTGATTGAATTTGCCAATGAAGCCATCTGAGCCAGGACTTTTCTTTATGGGAAGATTTTAAATTACTAATTCAATTTCTTTACTGTTATATGTCTAGTCATATTTTTAATTTCTTCTTGAGTCAATTTAGGTAATTTGTGTCTTTCTAGGAATATGTACATTTCATATAAATTGTTGGATTTCCTGGCATATAGTTTAGAGTATTCCCATTTAATCTTATTACTTTCTATAAGGCCAATAGTGATGTCTCCTCTTTCACGTTTGAATTTGGTGACTTACGTCTTTTTCCTTTTTTTCTTGGCCACTCTGTCTAAATTTTTGTCAATTTTGTCAGTTGTTACAAAGAACCAATTTTTGTTATCATTGATTTTCCCTATTGTTTTTCTGTTTCATTGATTTCCACTGTGATCTTATTTCTTCCTTTTGCTTGCTTTGGGTTTAGTTTTTTCTTCTTTTTTATTTATTAAGGCAAAAGCTTAGGTTATTAATTTGAGATCTTTAGTCTGTCTAACATAGACATTTGGAGTCCCTCTAAACACTGTTTTATATATATGCCATAAAATTTGATATATTATGGTTTTGTTTTCCTTCAGTTAGAAATATTTTCTAATTTCCCTTGCAATTTCTTCTATGATCCATCAGTCATTTAGAAGTGTGCTGTTTAATTTCCAAGTATTTTTTGATTTCTAAATTTTTACTTTGTTGATTTAATTAATCATAATTTAATTACATTGTGGTTGGAGGACATGCTTTGTATGATTTTAATCCTTTTAAGTTTATTGAGTCTTATTTAATGGCCTAGTGTCTTAGTCCATTTTCTTTTGCTGTAACAGAATACCTGAGACTGGGTAGTTTATAAAGAAAAGAAATTTATTTGGCTTATAGTTCTGGAGGCTTGAAAGTTCAGGATTGGGTAGCTGTATCTGGTTGGTTTCTAATGAGGGCCACATGCTACTTTATAAAATGGCAGAAAAGCAGACACATGCAAAGAGACCAAACACAAGAGGCAGCCACATTTTATAACAACCCACTGCCATGGTAAATAACCCAGTCCCATGAGAGTGAGAACTCATTCCTGTGAGAAAGGCATTAATTCCTCTTAATGACCTAATTGTCTCTTAAAGGCACCACCTCCCAACACCACCACATTGGGGACAAAGCTGCAACATGTGTTTTGGTGGAGACAAACAATACTCAAACCATAGCACCTAGCATATGGTCTGAACTCACGAATGTATATTCTGCTATTATTGAGTGGTGTGTTCTATAGATGTCAGCTAGGTCAAGTTGGTTTATAGTGTTCAATTCTTCTATATCTGCTGATATAGAAGATTTTGTGTCTAGCTGCTGTATCCATTCTATACAGTGGACTATAGAGGTCTTCAACTATTATTATTTCTCCCTTCAATTCTGTCAGTTTCTGCTTCATATATTTTGGAGCTCTGTTTAGGCATGTGTATGCTTGTGATTGTTATATCTTCCTGATTAATTGATACTTTATAAAATGTTATTTTTGTTTGTAGCAATATTTTATGTCTTAAAGTCTATTTTGTCTGTTACTAGTATAGTGGCTTTATCTCTCTCACAGTTACTATTTGCATGGAATAATTTTGTACACTTTTACTTTCAACCTATTTGTGTCTTTGAATTTAAATGTGTCTCTTGTAGAAAATGTATAGCCAGATCTTGTTTTATATATAGTCTGACAGTGTCTGCCTATTGATTTGAGTGTTTAATCCTTTTACTTATTTTGTAATTGAAATTTTTATTGAGATAATTGTAAATTCATATGCAGTTCTAAGAAATAACACGGAGCCGCCCCTGGTACATTTTGCTTAGTTTTCTTCAATGGTAACATTTTGCAAAACCATAGTATAATATTACAACCTGGATATTGACATTAATATAATCCATACCTTTCATTCAGATTTCCCCAGTTTCATTTGTAATTATTTGTGTTGGATTATTTGGGTGGGAGGTGGTTTTAAAAATTCTATGCAACTTTATCACCTGTGTAGGTTAACGTATCCACCACCACAGTCAACGTACTGAACAGTTCCAATACCATGGATATCCCTTCTGTTGTCCTTTTATAACCATCCCCACCTCCCTGCTACCTCTACCCTTTTCCCATCTCTAACTCCTGGCAAACACTAATTGGACTTCTACTTCTAAAATTTTGTCATTTTAAAAATGTTATATAAATGGAACCATATATTATATAACCCTTTGGGATTGGCTTTTTTTTAACTCAAAAAATATGGATCACATCATGAATTTGAATATCATTCTTGCACAGGGGGTATGCTAATCTTCTCTGTATCATTGACATTTTAGTGTGTGTGTTGCCAAAGTGAGCACACTTTATTTTTAATGTACTTATTGATATATTTGTATTATCTCTCCTATTTTTTATTTGTTTTCTATTTGTCTCATGTCCTTTTGTTCCTCTAATTCCTCCTTTATTGCGTTTTTGGCCTAAATTTTTTTCTAGTGTGCCATTTAAATTCCTTTGTTTTTTAATTATATTTTGGGGGGTGATTATTTTTAGCAGTTATTCTGGGGGAATTACAGCATGCATCTTAACTAAAACAATCTATTTCTGATAATACTAACTTATTTCCAGTAAAATATATAAATTTTGCTCCAATACAGTTCTATTTCCCTCCTCTATTTCCAATACCCCTCCTTTGTGGTATTATTGTTTATATAATTACTTCTTTCTGTTACATTCCCAATATAGTATGATAATTACTCTTTTATGAAATTGTCTTTTAAATAAATTAAGAGAAGGAAAGAGATAAACTATCTTTATACTGTCTCATATTTAAATATATAATTACTCTTAATCATGCTCTGTATTTTTTTTGCATGAATTTGAATTATTATCTAGTGTCATTTTCCTTTAGCCTGAAGAAGTTCCTTTAGTAATCTTTGTAAGGGAGGTCATGTTTTCCTGGGAATGTCTTTATTTTGCCTTCATTTTTTGAAATATACATATAGGATACTTGGGTTTTTTTCTTTCAGTACTTTGAATATGTCATCCCACTGCTTTTTGAACCTCCATTATTTTTGATAAGAAATCAGCTATTAATCTATTGAGTTCCTCTTTCTTCCACTTGTATGTGATGAATTGCTTCCCTCTTGCTACTTTCAAGATTTTCTGTCTTTGCCTTTCAACACTTTGACTGTGATGTGTCTCAGTGTAAATTTCTTTTATTTTATCTTATTTGGATTTCCTTGAGTTTTGTAGGGGTGTAGACTAATGGTTTTAATCAATTTGAGGAAGTTTTTGGCCATTATGTCTTCAAATTTTTTTTCTGGCCCTTTCTCTCTCTTTTCTCCATTTTAAACCATATATTTGTACAGTTAATGGTATCTCACAGGTCTCTCAGGCTCTGCTAATATTTCTTCATTATTTTTTCTTTCTGTTGTTTGGATTGGACAGTTTCTCTTGAGTTATGTTCAAGTTTGCTGATTCTTTCTTTTGCCACTCGAATCTGTTGTTGAGCCCTCTCTGTGAATTTTTTATTTCTGTTATTATATTTTTAACTCCAGAATTTTAAAACGATTCTTTGAAAACAATTTCTCTTTATTGATATTCTATATTTGATGAGTAATTGTGGTCATATTTTCTTTTTTCTTTTTAAATTTTATGGGTACATAATAGTTGTACATGTTTATGGGGTGCATGTGATATTTTGATACAAGTATATGACATGTAATGATGAAATCAGGGTAATTAGGATATCCATCACCTCAAACACTTATCATTTCTTTGTGTTGGGCATCATAGTTTGATTCTTTAAATGTGGTTTCCTTTACTTTTTTGAACATAACATCTGCTTTGAAGTCTTTGTCTGGTAATTTCACCACGTGAGGTCTTTCAGAGAGTGTCTGTTGCCTGCTTTTTTGTTCTTGCATATGGGTCACACTGTTCTGTTTTTGTTTTTTGCACGTCTCATAACTTTTTTTGAAAACTGGACATTTTTATTATATATTGTAGCAAATATGGATTCTGATTCCTCTGTCCTATAAGTTTGTTGCTGCTATTTTTGTTATTTGTTTAGTGACTTGCCTTGAATAATTCTATAGTGTCTGTCTCCCCAGTGGTATGTAGCCGCTGAAGTCTCTACTCAATTTTTAAAAAAATTCTGATCTTATTTTTAATCTGGGTTTTCTAGAGTCATGTCTGAGTCATCATAGCTTAGTGGTCAGCCAGAGATTTTTCAGAGATTGTATTTAAACACCTTGAGCCAATAAGGCTTTTACCCTATGCCAATGGATCTGTGTATGGTTTGGGAAATGGCATTCAAAGTTTAGGCAGTTTACAAGTCTTTCACAGCCTTTACTTTTTGTGCTTGTAAAGTGTCACATTCTTCCAGCTTACTAAGATCCTCTTCAGTCTTTTCTGAGCATAAGCATAGGCATGTGTACATGTACGGCGTTCCAGATCCCTAGGGATATGTGAGAGCTTACCAAGGCTCACTCTGGCTATCTTGATCCCCAGATCTTTCTGATAAATTTTTTCCTTTTCTTCTTGTATGATGTTTACCTCAGCCAGCATGGCAACCTCAGACTAGCTGTGACTTTGGTCTTCTCTAATTGTTTGCCCTCAAGATTGCTATTGTTTTCAACAATGCCCCAGGCATGGGTTTTTCCATATTCCACTCAAATCATGTTAGCCTTTTTAGCAGTGGAGCTGCTGGTCCTCAAGTCCTGTCCTACCCCGTTAGAACTACAGTGCCATGGAGGTGGGGGAAAGGGCACGAAGCAGTCTCAGGTAAAAATACCAAACTTTCCCTGTTGTTACTGAGATTCAATAGCTTTTTTGAATAAATGCTAATTAATTTGTTTTATTTTTTTGGTCAGTTTCCAGACTCCAGAAAAGCTTATTTTTAACAATTTTGTCCAGTTTTATTATTGCTTTTTGGGATAAAGATTTGCTGAGCTCCTCACTCAGCTATTCCAGAAGTCCTGCCCTAGTAATAGCCTTCTGAGGCTGTGTTTGCCACACACACCACCCAAATTGGAAGGCTTCTCAGAACATAGTGGTTTGTATCTAGAGTAGTGTCTGTACATCTTGAGTGGGGCAAGGGTAGAGCACGTTCTAGCAATATGCCTCCTTAATATCTCATTAACTTTCAAAAGGAGACTTACAGAGAGATTTAGCATCCTGTATTCAGAGAGAGAATGAGCAATTCATGCCTCAGAAGTTTAACATTCCATATGGCAGTAAATGTGAAGGCCAGTGTGGATGGGGGCTCCACACACTCAACTGAGGAATAGTCTTCAGGACAGGGAATTGAAGAAGGGAGGAATGTTTTCCTTCATAAAGATTAATTATGGGAAATGAAAAGATGGAAAACCAGCTGTGAAGGAAACTTCCAGGTTAAAAAAAAATACTAAAGGATATATTTCTCATCCTCTTTACATAGACTAGAAATCCTTCTGTGTCTGTTTCTCCATGATTCAACTCTGGTCTCTCTGGGCCTGGCTGTAAATATACCCATGAAGCTCCTCACTATATATCCTTCATAGTCTGAGGGCATAACGGCTCCTGTAGTATTGTGAGGGGTCTTTGTGTGTCTGTGTGTGTGCCATAGGGAAGAGCTTCCCACATAAAGCTTCTCAGAGTACTAGAGCTCCTGTATGCAAATAAAAGTCTTTGATGTGTATTTTCAATTAATCAGTGACTCTTGGACAGAATAAATGAAGTTATTTTTCCCCCTTAACAGTCTTAATTCATAGGTTATAATGCTAATGAAGGTTGTTTTTTTTTTTCTGATGTTGCTTCTACTTTTATGCACTGTCATTTCCTTATTTTACTAATTACCTGTGCAATAAAATGGTGTCTAAATTGGTTTAAAGGCATCACTCTAAATTTAAAAAGCCAACATTTAAAAACAGCAATCCCCACAAGTGTGTGTCTTATGAATGAGGGTGAGCATTTAACCAATTACTATGCAGTAACTGTATGCCAAATGCAGAACAATTGCCTGAAGGGAGCAGCAACTTGCATAACCCCATTTTGAAAAAGTAGATCTGTTTTTATTTTATCTTTCTCAGTTTTAGCTGGTGTCTTAAAGAGAGATGTGATTTTGCAGCTTTGGGGAGCACTTGTCTATTTCAGGCAATTGTCAGAACTGAGAACTGGAGGAATTCAAGAAGAGGGCTCTAGAGCTCTGTTCTAAAAAATATTGTAGAAGCAGAGAGCTTTTGGTTTTTAACGGCTAAGCTCTGTCCATTTCGTGAGCAAATGTCACAGTAAAAGACAGAAATACAGCTCAGAGAATAGCTGCAGAAGACAAATGGCAGGGGAGGTCCAAGCAGCTATAACTTAGTGCTTTAGTCATCTTTAATGGAAATGGAGCCTCTAGCCAAGCCTAATATATAATGTATCATAAAACATATGTCTGTCAGTCTCCCAGGTACAATAAATAGGGGAAACACAGACCTCAAAGGGAGGCTATGGCAGGCCTTGCGGAGGGGCTCAAATTACTTGGCTTGTTGTGGGGGGTTGGAGGCTGTGGGGGAGGAATGATGTAATGTATATTTTTAGTGTTTCTAAGAAATGACTGTCTCTAGTCCTGTTCCGGTGAGCTGTAGGAGAGGGAATGGAAAGGGAGGGGCTGGATTTACAGATCTTCCTGGGAAATTTGAGGCAAGTGCCTGTTTTTACAGGTGATTAAGTTTTTTTTTTTTTAATTTGGAATGTAGTATGGCAGGAAAAAGATGGGACACATTTAACTGATGGCACTTTCTTTCTTTCTTTCTCTCTTTTTTTTTTTTTTGAGACAGAGTCTCACTCTGTTGCCCAGGCTAGAGTGCTGTGGTGTCAGCCTAGCTCACAGCAACCTCAAACTCCTGGGCTCAAGCGATCCTTCTGCCTCAGCCTCCCTACAGGCATGCGCTACCATGCCTGGCTAATTTTTTCTATAT